>PVJL010017777.1:0-17486 GCA_004026885.1 Lyroderma lyra
AATTCATTTTTATTGTTAGACTTATTGGGGTGACATCTGTTAGCAAGGATTACATAGGTTTCAGGTATACAATTCTACAGTGCATTGTCAACTTGATGTATAATAAGTTCCACAAGCATTCTGGACCACACATTGGGGACGACATTTAGGTGCTGCCACTGAAATTCCCACTTCCAGTCCTGACTATTTCTGACCAGAATTGGAGCCAGATGTACTGTGTTTGAAATGCCAAATAAACAAAACAAAACAAAACAAAAAACAAATATTATTGTTCATGGGTTCTGTGTCAGAAACCAAATGGAACTGGGCACTGGTCTGGCATGGAAACTTGTTCTTAGCACAATTCAATCCAATCACACGGTTGAGTTTTATAAGAATTTCCAAATTCTGGGCCACGTCAATGACCTCAGTCTAAATTTCCTCAGGACAAGTTCCCTTTATTCATCACTGGTGAAGCCCATTAAAAAATAATAAAATAGAGAAAGACTCCATTCTGTGGTTAAATCTTTATTTGCTACCTGAATCAATAAAATAGAAATATAGACATTGAGAACAAAACTTCACCTTGCATTTTATTTCCTGGTTTAAAACAAAACAAGATATTGCTACGTAAGTAGATAAGCTCATTAATTCATGAGAAATCATTTGAGGCAGTGGGTAGTAGACATTATGATAATAAATGATTCTAGTTTAATTAAAGAGTTTGACTCTGACTTCCAGTATTTCCTGATGCCTGAATAGTGGGTCTGGGACAGTGAGTTTTCTGAACTGTCTTTGATGTTGGAACATGTTGGGGCCCTGGAGCTTTAACTGTTTCTATGAATTGCCTTCTGACAGCTCAGATGAAGAGAATTTATTTTTTTCTAACCCCACATTTACTGAGGCAGATTTGCTGCATTCTGTTTCTGAAAGGCATATGAGGCCAAGTCAGACCTTGGAGAAGAAGCTAAACTGATCTGCAATCTTTAATTTTAGAGTATTATTTACTAAAGGCAAAAATCCAGTGTTGCTGAAACTATGGGACTGACCTCCTCAGAGGCAAGCAGTCTCAGGGCAGGGAAAGTCAAATACAGAACAAAGCACGGAAGGACAAGGAGATGATTTTCCACTGACCTCCTCCTAGTTCAGTGTGACATCAGTGGAGATGCATCTAGCCTCAGCTATGTCTAGCTTTATTTGCCCTCAGGTAAGTGAAACATCAACTTCCTTATGTAAGATAGGCAAGTTGTATGAAATAACCTAATCATAAAGTTCTAATTTTCACATTCTATAAACATGGTTTCATATACTTTAGGTGTTTGTACACTCAAGTTGTACAATTTAGCTGCACCCTTAACTCTTCTCATGGATGAGAGGCCAATTCTGGGCTGAGAAAGTGGCAGCCACCTCCAGGAGGAGGCAGAATAAACTACTTCATGCTGTGAGGGCTCAGGGCCCAGCAGAGCAGGAAAGACATGGAATGTCCTCTTCCATCTGAGATGAATGAATTAACAAGCAGGCATGTGATCACTGAAAGAGAACTGTGACTGGGGTGTAAAAGGAGAATACCATGTTTCTAACAAGGTTCTCAGGACCCCTGTTTTCCATCTCCACAGCAGGAAGCCAGCTAGGCACAAAGCCATAGCTACTTACATGGGGCCTGAAGACTGTGCAATTCTCCTGGAGCCTCACTATTTGAATGTTACCAAGCTAAGTTGAATGTTGTCTTCCAAGGAGTATGAGCTCACCATTCAAAGCCCTGGGCTGGCTGGTCAGGCTGGAGCTGCTGTGGTGTCCTCAAACAATTGGTACTGTTAGATAGTGGCTCCTTGCCAGTGCTAGGGGTGCTTGGCTTCCAGAGCAACTGGCTTCTGCTGGGCTTGACTTGAACAAACATCACTATCAGGGGAAGGCAGCTAAAGTGAAGAGAAACGCAACTTGGAACAATAAATTCTTCCCGGACCACTGTTTTCCCTAACTTCCTCATCCATTAATTTATAGCAGGGATGAAAATGTCTGGAACTATACCTGGTATATGATAAAGAGAAAACAACAGTGGATGATATTTTTTCTCTAGGAGGGAGATACATAGAAATATTCTTGCATGTTATAAATAATATTCTTAAATCATGCAGCCGCTAATCCAGGAGAGATGAAATTTTCTATGAGGCTGCTAGAGAGAACACCCTCAGGAGATGCATAAACAGATTTAAGTAGAAAAAGTTTGTATTTCTACTAGGTAACCAGAAAACCTTCCAGCAACTTCTAAACCTAAATCCACAGTCCATATGGTAATAGAGCATGCTCAAAACATGCAGTGGAAAAAGTAACAATACAATGGCAGTCAAAAATCCTAAGTTCAGATCTAGCTTTTTTCTAGCCCCACATGTTATGGGCAGCAGGTGTGATCTGGCCAAATCACCCTGGCTTAGAGCTGGTAGATGAATGTGAGTCATCTGGCTCCCTCTTTTCTCAGGGGTGTGGCCTTTTGCAAGTCACTTAAGTTTTCTGAATCTGTTTGTTAATCCTTAAAAAAATGGGGAGGTAAATAACTACCTCGTTGCATTATTGCAATAAAATAAAATGTCAGTGGGAACACAGTTCTAACAAAGAAGAGTCTCACTACTTAGATTTCATTGCCTTATGGTCATTAATAGTGGTAGAAACTACTTGAAATGTTCAACAAACTGGGTTGGTTCTTCTGAACACACTAGACGATGACATTTCCCAGACTATCTTGCAACTAGATGGTCAGCATGCTGGAGCTCAGGCCAGTGGAATGTGGACTGAACAGATGGCCATCACTGCCAAGCTGACCATAGCATAACAATGCTATATCTTATGCTCACACACCTGGAAGTAAAGGATCCTGAGATGTGTGACCACAAGACAGGAAAGGGGCTTGAACAGAAGGATGGAAAGACCCTTGGACCCTCCTCAGAAAGTGTGCAGAAGAGCCGAAGTCATTTCTTAAATAACTGTGCTGTGAAAAACACATGTTCCTGGATAAACCATTGAGATTTAGAAACTGTGAGCTGATGAAGGAGCTGTAATGACTCTGAACAATACATTAAGTAATGATGTGACTTCAGACAAATCTTAACTTCTAGGTACTGGTTTCTTCATCTACAAAATCGGGACAGTGACATTGGTCCGATTCTCTCTCACATGTTGTGAGAGCAAAAACAGAACCATTAAAGGTTTTTATCCCTGGCTGATGATTTGATGAGTTTTCTAAAATGAGATAACTGAATTTTACTGGAAGACCCACTATAGAATTTCTCATGGTTGGACCTCAGTGCCACCCTCAGATGAGACATTTAAAATGCTCCACATATGACTTGAAAGCACAGCAAGTGTTGAAAGCCACTATCATAGCTATTAAATCACTCTAACAAGTCTAAAGAACAAATGGCAATGTCTTATACTAAGATGTGAATATGAGATTATTTTACAAGAAGACCAAATACACATCAATTTGAATGGGAAAAGTGAAAAGCCCAGGCAAGCAGAAGAATGAATGTTAAGTGGTCTTCCCTCAACATTCACATCTCATGTCTAACAATTCCAGGAGGTGCCACTCACATTCTTTCTCACGGAGTGCACACTGTATGGTACTGTCCAAGCTGGTGCAAAGTGGTGGCCTTGCACATCTGTGACCCACGGGATAACAGGCCTCTGAGCAAAGTTACCTCCTAAACCTCCAGTTCCACTGAGGCTGAAAACAGCAAGATTCAGGTCCTTCCAGGGAGGTGGTCACCTATCTAAAAAAGCCAACTTGCTCTACACTGCTGTTCCCTGCACCAAATAGCAAGTAAACTGACCATGGAAACTGATGGTCTCTCTGACTATACATGGGATGACAATTAATACTGATGGCTTCCCAAAAGCCAGAGACTGCAGCCCTAGGACATACAGTGTATGAGATGCAACTGTGGCCTCCATTTTCTGGTGAAGCACAGAGAAGTTAATTACCTTGGGCAAGGTTCCACCAGTTAGTGGTGAGGCTGCGGTTGGAGCTCAGACCACTTGTCCAAAGAACCCGATTGGCTGGCCACTGAATTATGTAAGTTTCTACTTCACTGTTGTGAAGGGATGGGCATCCATTGAGTCCTTTTTGTGATTTCAGAGGGATCTGAATTTAGCACTTGAGCATGCCTGTGGACATTCAGAACCTGGAAAAAACCACAGATAACAGATCCTGGAAGAAAACCTATTTCTGCCTCTAGCCACTTAATTTCACTTCTTGCTACAAACAAGATCATCCTGAGGTTTACCGGTAGGACTGATTCTGACTCTGACTAGATTTAATAAAAATCTTGGGGTGCACCCAACACAGAGGGAGAACAGCTGAGATGTCAGCATAATGTCAGTTATTGTTTATTTGTCTTCTAAGAATGCATATATTATTACAGGACCAAGGGTGTTGCAAACGGCTCCTATTTCCTGTGAGCTGTGTTCCCTGTCACTGTGCCTCACCTTTTGGCACTCACCCTTCAGACAGGACTTTAATTCCCAGGTTTTCCTTGAGGTCTGGCTTCCTCTAACCCTGCTACTCACTGCTCATGTCCCACCTAGGGCCAGCCCCAACCGAGACACCCCCAGCAAGCCTCCAGGGCTGCCCACTCCACTGCCATAAGGTGGCAGGAATCGGTCTTTGCACTGGGTACAGTGTCTACAAGTGCTGGATGAATGCAAGTGGTAAAGGACAGTGTTTTCCCTATGTCCACACTTGGCAGCACTCTGCAATGCAAAGAGGGAAATACATACAATGCCTATTCAACTGGAAGGTGATCTGGAAAGTGACATCGGAGTCCAAGGAAAACTTCGCCCCTTGCCTCCATTTATTTTTCCATCTAGGTAAGTGGCAGGGCATACCTCTCACTCTGAGCATATCCTTTCTTGACATCACAGTTACCCAACCATGTCCAGCTTGCTCCCTCTGGGCTCCCCACTGGTATGCCCCACTCTAGCTTTCTCTCCTTAGTTCCATCCTCAAGTATCTTTCTGTGGTCTCCCAGTCCCCAAAATGAATTCTTAATGAGCCATTTATTAAATGTTCATGATTCATATACTTCCTTCCCAAGCAATTTTCATTTAAAGAGGACCAAATCTTGATCCCAGGTCTGATCACATGGACCAATCACCAAATATTTTGCCTTTCATCTGTTGTGCTCCCATTAGAACAAGTAAAACCAGCAGAGTGAAGTTTCCCTGTGCAAACCCAGGCAGAGTGCTGGAGCCCCTGGACACAGCCAGCTTCCTTCTCAGAAGGCCCAGGCAGCCCTCTCAGACCATTCCATTAGGGCAGAGCAGAGTTATACCAAGATCTAATCAAATTAGTCATTTTCTTGGGGTAAGATGCAATCTGAAAAATAAGACTTTTCATATAAACCTCCACTTCTTTCCTTTGTTTGCCAACATGCACATTTGGAGAACAAAATTTTGTATCATGCCTAACACTGATTTTTGTAGGTCAGGAGATAAAGTTATTTTTTCAGGTCTGATTGTACCTTCATTTTGAAAACCATGAATACACAGAAGAAGGCAGAATGACATGACTGATATGTGTCAACATAACAGACCATCAAGACCCTCTTAAAAACCATCCACAACTACCATAGGAGACAAAAGTGCAGAGAGCACATATTAAGAGAAATGCATTAGTTCTATATGTATATCCAATAAGAAGAAAAATTATCACAATTTGAACACATAAAACATTTTACAAAATTCTCCATATAAACTACAATCACTTAAGCCCCCCAAAGCTGATGGGTACAATTTAGATAATCTTATAGAAAAAGGAGGATATGGCTTCTCCTCTGTCTGAAGGCAATCTTTGTGGCTTCAAACTTGCACACAGATATCCTTTAAAAACCAATTCCAATTTTGGCAGACTACTATTTATTGTTTTTTACATATCAAAAACATAGCCATACCCAAAGCCACAGAAAACTTTCACTTACTCATGTTTATGTTCTGCATTCAAACCCAAATCCTGGAAATTAACCAGAATCCTATTCTCCTTTTTTTTTTTTTTTGCTTTTTGGTATGTGGGTAGCTCCCCGGCTGGGAAATGAACCCAGGCCACAGTGAGGACAGCGCCAGCGCTGAAGCCTTAAGCCACTACACCATCAGGGAACTCCCCCTATTCTCCTTTCTTAAAAACCTATCTGAGTACCCTTTTATCAGCCCTGATGGTTGTAAGAAATCTTTAGTCTTTGGAACTATGCCCAACCAATAAAAGAAAGCACATAGTATCTCTCTATTAAAATGCCTATTGCATTTAATTTGCAGGCTGCAAAATTCATACCATGGTCCCTAACATGAGGCAGTTCACCACTAAATGTTAGTACTCTTCACACTTTGTCTCCATGAACCAAGACATAGCAGATGCTGCTCATCCAATAGCTATCCAGTCAATATTGGTTGATTTATTTACTGATGACAGAAAAAAGTTGCAAGCACTACACTTCTATACCAATAAGGAATCTAAATCTCAACAAGTCTACAAAAACAATATTGAAAGTGAGGGTAAAAGTTGGTCATGACAATACAGCCACCATCTTAGTGGCTTCCTGCGCAAACTCAGTGTCTGGATTAGTTCTTAATAGCATTATTGAGATGTCAAGCCCAGTTCAAGTGTTGTATGTTGCACTAATGGTCTCAATTCTTCAGACCTCCCTTTAAGCACAGCCCACATGACAATTGCAGTTCTGCCAAAGGGTTGGAAAGTTTTTCCCAATCCCTCGGCTATGTGACTTGCTTGGGGAAGTAGAATGATGGCAATGTGACTGTGCATCTGTTCTGAGTCTATATCTTAAGAGATCTTGCACGTATTCACTCGCCTTCTTGAATGTCTACTGTGGCCATGCAAAGACTATGTCTCCTAGTCTGAGGAGGAAGAGAAGGAGGGACCGTTGGAGCAGGGCTGCCTCAGCTAACATGCCTCCAGCAAGCTCAGTCAACAATAGAGGACACAGCAACAGCAAGCCAGTCAAGTAGCTGACATATGACAAAACAGCCAACATCAGTTAAGACCAGACACAGGATTTTCACAACTAAATGGCTAATGTGTTAAGCCCACTGAGTTTTGGAATGTTTCTAACTGATACATCCAGCAAGGGCATCCCAATAATACCACAGGACTTTGTGTCAGGATAGAGTCAGATAAGCTCAGCTTTTATCAAATAAATCATTTTGAGCATGATTTAGGTGATGTAATTAATATTGATTTCTCTCTTAAAGCATTCTTCATTGTTCAAAATTTGGATCTGCAAAGTGTGTACACAGGTTTAACTTTTTTTTTCTTTCAATTTTGTGGGATGTACACATTTGGAAAGTATTGCATTTTGGACGCTGTCCCGCAGCCATTGGGCTGCTCAGTAAGGGGTTCCATGGGTCACCCACACTGATGAAGACATTTGCTCTCAGAGCAAAAATGGAAAAAAAAACAGGTAATGTAAAAATCAACATTATTCTCTCCTTTTCTTTAATTATACTCTAACCTTTTGGAGGTCTCATAAATTAACCAGAGCCCCTTTCTCCTTTCTTGAAAACCTGTCTGAAAATCATACTTCATTTGTATGCCCCTTTTCATTTTTTTCTTCCCCTCTACATGTCTGAATCTCAACTCAAGTCTCTGAAATGCAATGAGGGAAGATATCTTGACATTTGCAGAACAGAAAGTCACAGTGACAGACAGGCAAAACATGAGCAAGCGTGGAGTTTTTTCAGTCATATGTACTTACCTCTTTGAAAGTGTTAGCAAAACCTACCCCCTAACAGTTTACACTTTGGGTTTTGGTCTGTCTTCTGCCACTGCCACCTGCTGGTGCCCTCAAATCTAAAGCAGATGTGACAATTTAAGACACACATGGTTATCAGTCCTCTCTCATGTACCCATAGACACTGGAGCCTGATCTCAGCATCTTTCCTTTCACACCAGTGGAGAAATCCTCAGGATCCTTTCCATCACTGCTCCCACCAAGTGACAATTTTCCTTACATGAACTAACTCTATTCACCTAGATCCATCCATTCCCTATCTCCTGTTTGAGCTCACTACAAAATACTGCATTAAACTCCTACAGGTTATCCTGTGGTTTGAGGATACATACCATATCCTAGATATTATGCCAGGAACTGGGCATGCAATAAGAATGAGACATAGCCAAATCGTCCAAGAATTTGTGTGTTTTAAAAGGCTTTTAGCCTTGAAGCACAGGGCTGAGCAGTGCAGACCTTTCTGGCAGTGTTTCCTGTCTATAAAAGAGACATTTGGAGGTAAGTATTGCTTTTACTGATTCACAAATTCTTTTACATAGACAGCTACTCACTACACTTTGGAGCAAGCTGGTCAGAGGCTTATTCTTCCTAGAATATACAAACACCTGTGACATGAGAAGTCTGAATACCTGCCCTATGCTAAATATGATTATTCACCCAAACTCCATGAGATTCACTTTACCTCCTTTTGCTTTGTAGGACAGCTCAACTTTATATCTGAAGTACATTTTTTTTTTTACTTCAAATGTTTTAAACTTAGAAGTATATTTAAAAGTTGGGATAGCAATAACTTTGAAAACATACCTGGGAAACAATATACAATACAAATATGTAAATCCCAACTACCACAGAGTAACACAGACAACAAAACCTGTGGAGTTCAGAAAAGCCTAAGTGCTCCAGTGATAACACCTGCAAAGCTGTCCAACGTGTTTCCTGAGAAGTGTCTGCTTTCACTCCACTAGAGGAGCAAAAGGAAATCACATGGATTCCCTTCCCTTATTTTATCCTAAAGTTTCAAAGACAGGATTTTGCCTATTAATGGCCTATAATATTAATAACCTTGTAAGTGAAGTCCAATCTGTAGGAACTTCTAGCTATGTCTTTATTACCAGAACAAAAGAGAATCAAGCATTATTTAGAAGTAGCAAAGGCCTTGGAGGTCATCTAACTCCAGGATTGCCAAACATTCTCTGTTTTGCCTTCCATGGAGACCTAGGGACAACAGAGATGCTGGGGGCCAATGAAGCAAAGTGAGGGCCGAGCTCCAGACCTTCTGTACTGCCACTGGCCAGAGCAGACCCTCCAGGATGGTTTTATATACTGGACTCCCTTAAAGGTTGTGTTTGAAGAAAAAGCTTAACCGTTGAGCATCACTGAGTCTTATCCTATCCCCAGCTGTAATTGATGGGTTATTGACTAAGGCCTATGAACACCATAGGACCCACAGCTTCCTTCAGGCATGTTGGGAAACATCTCCAAGAAGGGCCACTGAGCGTTCTCATATGGTCTTAAAATCTTGACCTGCAGGAGCCCATAAGATGAAGAGTGCATTGTTTCAGAGCTTCACGATGATTTGCAGGTGACCTGACACTAGGCTATGTCTCAGGCCTGAGCTGATTTGCAAAGGATGTGGGAGTAGGTGAGAGAGGCAGGGCCAGAAGGTAAAAGCAGAGTTCTTAGGCATCCTGGGAAGACAATGGTGGTCAACAAGGGTACTCTTAATAAAAGCTGTCTCAACCCTGTAGTCTTCCTGTCCTCCCCTTTCTTGTCATCATCCTTGCTTGGATCTCTGGGTCTGGGCCTGACTGAGGTCTCAGGCAGCATAGATAGAATATGGCTTGTGGTCCACTGCCTAGACTACTAGCTAGGTGTGTGACCTATGGAACAGTCACTCAGCTTTCCATCTCTAAAAGAGAGATAACAGTAGTATCTAATCATAGAGTTGTTAGCATTACATTAATTAAAACATGCAGTAGAGTACCTGGTACATACTCTAAGTGCCCAGGCCATGTTAACTATTATTCATATGTCTTCTCTTATTCCAAACACTTCTTAAAGATAAAAATACTGAATCCAAAATAGCTTCTGAAGGTCAGGTAACCCAGTTTTTGTGATGTAAAGACTGGAACCTTGGTAATAAGCCTGTCTGGTGCAAGGTCAAAGGCCCAGCCCTAGGCTCTGTGTGTCCAGAAAGGTTTTCCTTTTCCCTACTGAGAGTGCATGTGTAGCTAGGCGGGGCTGTCACCCAGGACATCTCCATATTAGTAAGTGTGTATCAGGGATATAAAAGACTCCAGTTAATCACTGATTCCTCCTACCAGCAGACAAGGAACCAAGTAAATACTTTCCAGATGATGGTGGTTCACAATTAACATGAAGTTAATGAGGAAGGAAAAATTCCATCTATGTGCAGGTTTCTACTCTGAGTTTCACAGCTTCTTGGGGAATCGTATTCTAGCATCTTGATTTGAAATGAAAATATCAAAATATTTTATCTCAGTGAAACAGTGTTTAGGTTCTTCAGCAATTTCCCCCCACTAGTCTGATAATCATAAGATCTATTTGTACTCAAAGTAAACATTATCATGCCTTGAACCTATTCATGTCCCCATCCACTTAGATTATAAATGCTACGTGCATAATGCATCTGTAAACATTACCCAGCAAAGTTATTTACACTTATTTTCCCACCAAAGATATGGGAAACACTGTGTATAAATAAGCATAATCAGTTTGTTTGAATATAAAACAGACTTGGGTGTGTGTGTGTATGTTAGCATTCACTCTGAGAGAGCCTCTATTATAGGTAAGCAGCTAGAGGCATGGAAACAAGCCTTAGCTGGTCACCAGGTGAATGCCTAGCTTAAAGGAGGTGCTCAATAATATGTGTTAAATGAAACTGACTTATTCACTTGTTACCAGATAAACAGAGATAACAGGAAATGGATATCTTAAAATTTTCCACCTTTGAGGAGTTTTTTTTTTTTAGTGTATTTTAATCTTCTTTCTCTAGCCAAACTGAAACTAAAGAATACTATTGAGTAGGGGTAGAATTCCACTATGAAAAAGGCCCTTGATTGTGACAGTTTCCATTATATGGAACATACTGAGCACTAGGGAAATACTGAAAGAATCAAAAGGTTGAAACAGTAAATGCTACATGGGTTTAGAGAAGCAAGAAGTCAGTGAGCACCCATGAGGTCAAGAAAGCTTTGTGGAGTTGATGGGAAAAGGCAGAGTGAATGAACATGACACTAAAGACTAGTTTCCGTGAGAAGGTGACAGTTTCTCTCAGGTCAGGCACTGACTGCAGGACCAATCATATTTGCAGATGTTGCAAGTGGCCTTGTGGAATTCAATACAACCAAGAGCAGCATAAACTCTGTTCAGCCCCATTTTGTGAGCTCAGGGAGCTGCAGCCTAAGTTGAGTGTCTCCATCATTGCCCTCATGGCCCAAAGCCATATAGCTCAGGCCCTGAGAAAGTTGAATGCATGGTGCCCGGCTTTCCTTCCAGAGGATGGATGCTTTTGGGGACCTCATGGAATCCCACCTTCACTTGATGTGGGCATATATGAGGCTTAGTGCCTCATGGAACTAGAATCAGTCACAGATGCTGTGAAGTGACTCAGCAGTCTTCAGAGAGCTCCTTGGCTCCCACTCTGCCTGCTCCTTACAGTTTACAAATTCATGAACTCTTAAAGAGAGCTTTTGTCAATGCAGAGGCATAACTAATGCTCTGTGCATGTTCCATTTGTCCAAAAACCACAAACCAAAACAACCCCCAAAATTTTCTAAGCACTTGATAAAGGTTAGGGTATAATAAAAAGCTATGTCTTTGTGGAGCTAACAGTCTAAGAGAAAGGACAGAATTCTACAAACATTACTTGATATGAAAGTTTTAATAGAAAAATTTAAGTAGGCGGAGACACTGAATATATAGTGGAATGAGCCAGAGAAAGTCTTTAAAACTATGAATACTACTAAGAAGAATAACATAATCACTTCCTGTCTGATGACAAGTGAGTTTATTATTTTGTTTTCTGCAATGCTCTCTCTTAGATGCATGATCACAGATTTTCTATCATTCTTCCTGGATACTAACGTCTACAAAAAGGTGGTAGAAGCAGACATGCAAAAATTTTTTGTCTTGGTAGTAGGGTATCAATTGCACTTAAGGATTTGGGATGACAGTTTCCTGACATATTTTTTTTAAATACAATCTAAGGGTATGATATGAATCAATACATTATCTAATTTTATAAAATAATGTCTATGGTTGCTGAGAACTCAGAGAAAATATTTATTAAATCACTGCATTTTTACAGTGTGAAATCAAATATAAAATATTCAGGAACTTATCTCTCAGCTAGTTTATTACACATTTTGTTAAATGTTTTGACAGGTTCTCCACATAGTAAATGTTTGACATTTTCCTTCTCTCTTTTATTCTCCTCCTAACTAAAGATAAGTCTTTGTGAAGTTGAACTTGGACTTGTGACTTGTTCTTGGTCTCACTTTTCTACCTTGTAAAATAAAAGATGCTAGAGTAGATGATGTTAACGTGCCTTCCAATTGTGACGTGCTATGAACCAACACAAGGTAGCACTCTGTTGAGGCATAACAAGGAATGATGCTATCTTCACTGAGATACCCTTATGGCTCCATCTCTTTCTTCACTCACATCTCTCACATATCCCTTTACCAGAAAGGCCTACCATGACTATCACTCATGTCCCTTCCTTTATTTTTCTCCTTTGCACTAGTCAGTAATTGACAAATGTTTCTTTCATTTTGCCTTCTCTCATTAAAATGCAAGTGGCATGAAGGTAGACATGTTGTCTCTTTTGTACAAGGTATGTCCACAACATCTGAACAGCTCTGCATGGTCTTCATGTCCAATGATTAATTGCAGCTGAATGTTTGATAAATGCATTTGCCTGATCTGATTGTCAGCTGCCTTAATTTTTGTGGCATCAAAGATAAGGGAAACATTGTATATAAATAAGCATGATTAGCTTGTTTGAATATAAAATAGGTAGGGGTGTGTGTGTGTGTGAATATTCACTCTGAGAGAGCCTCTATTATAAGTAAGCAGTCAGAGGCATGGAAACAAGCTTTAGCTGATCACCAGGTGAATGCCTAGCTTAGAGGAGGTGCTCAACAAGATGTGTTAAATGAAACTGACTTATTCACTCATTACCAGATAAACAGGGATAATGGGAAATGGATATCTTCAAAAGAAACAGAGCAACAAGGTTCCCAACTCTGAAGAGTTTGGATGAACATATCTGGAGTCAACACTCGAGCAGGAAAGTTAGAGAGGAAGTGGCAATCCCAAATCCAGCCTGGTGGGTACAGGGGTGATTACTGAGTGTGCCAAGGTGCAGGTGACTCTGATGAGTGGAATTTGTGATATATGGCACAGGGGTTTCATCCCATGGTGAAGTTTCTCTTCAGTTCAACCTTGGAAGACCAAGTTATGCTTTTCATTAGGAGAGCTGCTGGATGTCATTGCCATGTGGATTGCAATGTAATCTAGAAAGAAATGCAGTATTCAGGCATCCTAAAGGAGCCATTAAAGTAGTTGAATGAACAAAGTGGCATGAGAGAGAGAGAGGTGTACATATATCTTTACTTCAAAGAGAATACTGCCTTCCCCACAGTCACCTTGCTATTTGTTTTAGTGATCCTGCCACAGCTGAGGAAGCGTTCACTCTGTAGGCAGTTCCAAAAGGGGCTCCACATTTGTGAAACACATACAGATGTAGCCAGTGTCCTTACTTTTAGGACAACTATTTTTTGGAAACCAAACATCACATCATCATATCATCCATTTTGAATATTTATTTTATGTGTTATTCTTGGCATTGAATAACAAATTTTGTGGTTTATAGACTGTTTGCAAAAATTTTCCATTGGGATGATTTAAAAACTTGAAAACCTAAAAGTTATTCAAGTCTTAAAAGGAAATCACCCAAGACAACAACCAAAGTAAAGAGTTTGAAGGAAAAAATACATATTATGGTATGTGTTTTCTGGTCTGTTCCCTGCTCGCTAAACCATTTATAATATATTGTAGTTATAAAACATTTATATACAAAAGAAGGCTATTTCAGTTAATCCTAAGGGGCTGAGGCCAATTGGTACAGGGATTCTGGGGGACTGAGTCAGCCATGTATGTACTGTATGGCCAGAGGTTTTTTGGAGGAAAAGACTGCAGACTGAGCCTTGAAGGATGAGTATGAATTTCTATGCTTTCTCTTACCTCTATGTCTTTCTAAAATGAGAGGAATTGGCTACCTAATGAGAACATTGAAGAAGTAATCATTTTCAAATTTTCCAAATACAGAACATTATTTTATTACCCTAAATAATTTATCTCTTCAAACAAATACCAAATAAAATGAAAACAGAATTAGTTATTCTTCAATATGGCATTAGTTTCTCATACTTTCATGACAAATAGGCACAAAACATCTCTTGAATTGTGGTTTCCAGTACCACTGTGTGCCCAGGCTTTGTGTTAACTCATCAACAGCAACAAAATCAAGGGCCTACTGTATGCCAGGACATGAAATAGACATTAGCTTTACAATAGCATATGACACAATCCCAGCCCTTGAGGAACATTGCCTACTTAGACACACTTCAAGGCACTTGTTCCTTCTTACTGTTAAGTCAATAGCATGGTTAATAAATGGTTTGTAAAGACAATGATTGATGTGGCCTTGAGTCCCTCAAATAAGGCTCCTTTAAGGAAATGATACTTCATCTGGATCTTGAAGATAGGTAGGGCTAAGGTAGAAGTGAAGGCACCTACACCTTCTACCTGGTGTTCTTATTCACCCTAAGAATTACCTTTTTTGAATTAAATTTAATTGCTGTATGTCAATATGCATTGATAGTATTTTCTAAGGAAATCTGTGATTTTTTTGAGGGATGTTATCAAGCACACTACCTACTAAACCACTATCACATTGCATCTGCCTTCAGTCCTTCTTAAAGAACCTCAGAGAGAAATAACTCTGGGGTTCCATCCTCAAGACCTGCCAAGTGAATGGCTGGTTTGTTTCACCATGCGACTTCAGTGAACAGCACTGTCAGTGGCTTTCCCTCCTTGCCTCACTGTGAGAAAGACAAGAGCTCAACCTGAAGCTAAACATATAGGATATGCCCTGAAACACTGTGCTGTCCTGCTGTTCCCGAGACTGCTGTCTTTATTCTGATACCCATGTTCCCTTCAGGCTGAGTCCTGCCAATACTTTACCTACAAACTTAAAGGACAATATATTCTGAAGCTTCTGAATTCTTGTATGGAAAAGGCAGATACAAAGTAAAAAAAGAGATCTAATGCTGGATCTAATGATTGGAGGCTCTTTATTTGCCTGCATAGAGCAAATAAAGAGCCTCCAATAATCTTCTAAAAACAGCTAACAAGAGCATCTCTGCAGGCACATTTGCAAAGAAGACAATTTTATTTTTTCATGGGTACTACATAATGAAATCATACCTGAAGTCAATACTACTTTTGACTTGTATTTCAATTACAAAAAATTACTTTCCAACTAATCAGCATTTCCATAAAAATAGGGATTAGAGAGAGAGCATTTAATAAAAAAAATAAAACAGCAGAAAAATGAGTTTAGTTCAATGGCTTATGGGCAACTTCTAGCTGATATTTGGGAATCATTAAAGAAACAGTCCTGAGAGAGAAGACAAGATGGTGACTGGAGAGGAGGTTCCTAAAGCCTCTCCCAGAAAACACAATTGAACGGCCATCCAGGAGCCAAGAAAGAGGACCCTGAGTGACAAACCGGCTGTTGAGAAATCCACAAATTGCAAGTAAACACCTGAAGGCTGGCGAGAAGGGGGCGAGTCGGGGAGACGGAAGGGAGCAGAGACGGACCACGCGGGATCCAGACGCGTAGGAGTTGCGCAGTTTGGGGGAGGGGAGAGAGACTGGGGAGCTGGGGACAGAAGGAGTTTAGGAGCCAGCCTCTGGAACTTTTGCGTGGTAGAAGGGCTGAGCGAGGACTCTGAACTGCAAAGATAACACCCCAGCTCTAAGCCCCCTGGAGACCTACACAGGGCTGCAGTTCCTGTTCC
The DNA here is from genome assembly GCA_004026885.1 of Lyroderma lyra. NCBI lineage: Eukaryota > Metazoa > Chordata > Mammalia > Chiroptera > Megadermatidae > Lyroderma > Lyroderma lyra. The sequence continues at coordinate 15,881 of PVJL010017777.1, forward strand.
CAGCCTGCTGCAAAGGCAACCCTGCTTTCTCAGGCCAGGCCCAGAGCTTTGGACTTATGGAGCGGGCACTTCCTCGTGCACCCCAGAGTTCTGAAAGCAGTGTGAGCCTTTAGACAGCCAGGTACTGAATCAGGGCTGGGAAGAAAGACAGAATTTCCCCAACAAAGGGCTGAAAGCCTTTTGTTGGCCTCTCCCCAGGATATATGAGCATAGCCTCCAAACGCAGTAGGAGATCAGAAACAAGAAACAAACAGCCCCCTCTCCCCCAAAACTTGACCCCCAGTGCCACCTAGTGTCTGCCCTACAGCAAGACACCACAAAAGCAATAATCTGGGCACTGAACATAAAGCCCTCATGTCAAAGAGGAAGATCGCATCGGACAGGATGAACATCTTAAAAACTAAAACTCCTCCGAAAGAACATGAAATTAACCCAGAAGACAGCTTGTTACATCTGGAAGGGTCGAATTTAAGTGACGGAGAATTTAAAGCAGCCATTCTCAAGGCTGTGAGAGAAATGAAAACCTATTGGCAGAACACCATAGCTGAGATAAATAACATAAAAGAGGATATGAATGACATAAAAAAGGAACGCTGTGAACAAAAAGAACAATTTAACAAAGAAATTCAAAACATAAGAAAGATTGAGACGGAAATACGAGAAATAAATAAGACCATAAAAGAAGTGAGAAATAAAATAACTGCCATAGGAAACAGGACCAACCAGATGGAGGAAAGAATTAATGATATTGAAGACCAGAACATGGAAGCAGCTCAGAAAGAGGAAGAGAGGGAATAGAGAACCAAAAGGATTGAAAGAACTCTGCAAGAAATATCCGACTCCATGAGACAAAACAACATCAGGATAATAGGAATAGAAGAAGGGGCAGAACACTCTACATAGAGCATACTCAAACAAATCGTAGATGAGAACTTTCCAAACCTATGGAAAGATCTGGAACCCCAAGTTCAAGAAGAAAACAGGTCCCCCAGATACCTGGACCCCAACAGATCTTCTCCAAGACACATGGTACTAACGATGTCCAAAACTAAAGACAAAGAGATAATTCTCAAGGCAGCCAGGGAAAAAAGAACTATAACCTTTAGAGGAAAACCCATCAGGCTGGCATCAGATTTCTCAGCAGAAACTCTACAAGCCAGGAGAGAGTGGAACCCAATATTCAAAAATTTAAAAGAGAAAAACTTCCAGCCTAAAATAAATTATCCAGCAAAATTATCTTTCAGATATGAAGGTGGAATAAAGACCTTCTCAGACAAACAGAAGCTGAGGGAATTTACCAGCACGAGGCCAGCACTCCAAGAAATCCTGAAAGAGGCTCTTCAGCCTGAAACAAAACATCAGGAAAAATGGAACAAAGTTGGGGCAACAAGAAAGAAAGAAAGAAAGAAACAAACAAACAAAAACAAAGAAAGAAATAAGTAATGGCCACAGGAAATCCTCACATATCGATCATCACTCTAAATGTCAATGGACTGAACTCACCAATAAAAAGATACAGAGTAGCAGACTGGATTAAAAAACAGAATGCATCCATATGCTGTCTCCAAGAAACACACCTCAGCTGTAAGGACAAACACAGACTCAG
>PVJL010017778.1:0-17484 GCA_004026885.1 Lyroderma lyra
CCAACGCAGAGGCCTAATGCAGAAATTGCACATGACAAGCATCCGGAGCCCAGCAGACTTGGAACCTGTACAGAAAGGTGACCAGCAGGAGAAACCCACACTGACAGATAGAGTCCAACAAAGTCCATGTAACTGAGAAAGAGACAGGCCCTAGGAAATATATAAACACAGCAGCATAGATACCACCCAAAGAACTCTAGCCTCAAAAAACATAGATCTCCAGCATATATTCAACTTTACCAGGACAGAGTAGTCATACAGAATTCCCAAATAACCAACATAGAAAGCCCTGGTAGATATCAAAACTGACCATCACAGACAGCTGTAGTGCGAACTATACAGATAGACAAAGAGCGCCCCAGGTGGACATCTACGTTGACAGAAATAGAGACTTCAGAGATACCCAAAACCAGAAGAAAGACTCCAGCTCTCCCCAAACTTGACCAGGAAGAACCATCGGCAAATAGAAAATGTGACTAGGAAGAGCTTCCTAAGAAAAACGCCAAAATACCAGGATCAGATTCACGAGATGAATACTCAACCTCAACTAAAGAGAACCCAATCTGACCTCGAACATGAACAACAGACCGACCTCTGAAAGAAATGCAACTTGACGAACACAGGGATCCCAGAAGACCTGGAACTTTATCAGAAAAGGTAACCCTAGCAGACACCCAACCTGAGAAGGATCGTACGTAGTAGTTCATTAACCTGGAAAGGAAAGAGGGCTCAGATAATCTGAGAAAGGACCAGCACAGATATCACAAACACAATGACAACATGAACAGAAGAAACCATCTCCAGGAACCCCCTATCCTACCCAACACAGATAACCCTGAGAGAACCCTGAAATGTCGTGTATGGAGACTCCCAGCAGTGCTCCAGCATGAACACTACAGACAGCGCAAGGAGAACACGAACACAACAATCACAGAGTGTCCCAAAAGACCTACTACCTGCCAAAAATAAAGACCGCAATGCAGACCCCCATGGTAACCAAATGTTGGACACAGAGCTTCTCTAATTACAACCAAGGAAAAGCAGCAGACCCCAAACTGGATGTGGATGAACACCACACAGCTTCCTAATGGAAATGAAAACAGGGACACCACAGAAGAAACCCAACCTGCTTGGCATAAAGAGAGTCGACTGATTCTAACTTGACCAGGCCAAAGACCACTCACAGACCTCAAGTTGTACCGACACACAGATATAAGAAAGAAATTTATCATGACAAGCACAGAAACAGCTTCACAAGAAAGGCTTCACGAAGGAAGACACCCCAAAAGATCTCCTAAATGACTAGTACAGAGTACTCAGCCATCTATTATTCTGAACGGAAGGGAGATATCAAAATATCTCTAAAGAGAAGAGCACGGTTGTTTTAAGCATACCCTCTAACCTGAACAGGATCAAAGATCTCCCACACATTCTCATACTGACCAGCTCAGAAAACACTGGCAGAATACTCAAAAGACCAGTAGACAGAAGCCCGGAAGACCACTAAGCTGACAAACACAGACAACTCAAGCAGACCCCAAACGTGAACAGAACAGACCAAGATATGCAGGTCTACAATGTGACTGAAGAAGACAACCCAAACTCCACGAGTCCAATGGAAAGACACATTCAGACCACAAACCTCACCAGGACATTCCCAAGGCACAGTTTAAATGTTACTGGGAACAGAGACACCCTGTAAAATGCCAACACGCTGAACCTAATGTTCCTTGAGTGATCAGCACCTGACAAGTTTTGAGACCATCCAATAACATTAACCTTGGACTCGAAACTAGACCACAAGGAAAAAAATAACAAGACAAGCAAATGATCACTTGGACACGGAAATCTGAACTGGAAAGAACATCCTACCAGACCCCTAACCAGAATAGCACAAAGTCCTGCAGCAGACAACCATTCTGACCGGAAAAAGAGATTAGGTCGACTTTCCGCCTCCAGAAGAGAGAGACACACACAAGACAAACAGTATGAATAGCAGTGATCCCCTGCATATCACCAATCTGACCAATACAGAGAACTTCAGCAGATTGTAAATGGCACTAGCATAGAGACCAGTAAATACTTGAAACCTGAACGGTACGGAGACGTCAATGAAGCCCTCCTAGTAGACAAGAATAGGGACTTGAGGCACACCTAAGACCAGCAGAGGAAACCCAGTAATTCTCTAACTGACCAGAAATAACCATTGGAAGATTACAAATGTCTGTAGGAACAGAGACCCCTAGAACAACCTCTCCCTGCCTAGCACAGAGACACTCGAATCATCCCAAACTGACCACAACAGAGATGATCCACGACCTCGAAGTTTTCCAATGTAGAGACAGCAGGCAGAAACTCAACATGACAAGCACGGAAATCCCTTCAGAACAAACACCTGACAAAGATAGACACCCCAAAAGACACCCAATCTAACACGCTAGTATCTCCCAGTCTATTAAACAACCCAGCAAAAAGACTTCGGCATATCTCTAAGCAGAAAGGCACTGGTACTCTCCAAAAAACCCCAACATGACTAGCAACAATGATATCCTGAAACTAGACATTCTAACCAACACAGAAAACACTGACAATACCATCCAATGACCAGCATAGAGACTCCTGATTGTTCCCAACTATAACCATAACAGAAAAATCAAGCAGAATCCAAAGGTGACAATTAAAGAGAACCCCAAGAGACCCATAACCTAAGCAGATCAATGGCCTTAATGCAGACCACGAGAATGACCACAAGAGGGACCCTAGAGACCACCCACAACACCTCCAGTCTACAAAGCACAGAGAACATGAGCTGACACAAAACTTACCGGCACCTAGAACCCCAGCATGTTCAGAACCGGACCACCACAGAAACAACCAGCCAACCCTCAAGCTGAAGAGGACTAAGACCCAAGGAATACAATCAACATGACCAGCCAGAAGATCCGGCAGATGCCCTAACTGAAAGGAACAGTACCACATCAGCCCCCAACATGACAAACAGAGAGTTAAAAAAAAAAAAACTCTACATGACAGGCACAGTGTCCTCAGGTTGACTTCAACAAGACAAACATAGATAACCAAGGCAAATACTACGTGTGATCACATTTGACACCCTCGGAAACTTCCAAATATACCCGCACAGATAGATTCGGCGGATCAACAACTTGACCTTTCAAGGAGATACCATGCTGATCCCCAAATGGAGCACCACAAAGTCCACCAGTACACCCTCATCCGACCCAGTGATACAAAGGCAGAACCCAAATGAATCAGCAAAGGAATATGCAGACACACAGATATCAGAAAGAAATTTATCGTGACAAGCACAGAAACACCTTCACAAGAAAAGCTTGACCAAGAAAGACACCCCAAAAGACCTTGTACATGACTAATACAGAGTACCCAGCAGACTATTATTCTGAACGGAAGGGAGACATCAACATAACTCTAAAGAGAAGAGCACAGATGCGTCAAGCATACCTTCTAACTGGAACAGGATCAAAGATCTCCCTCCCATTCTCATAGTAACCAGTTCAGAAAACACTGGCAGAGCACTCCAAAGACGAATATACAGAACCCCGGAAAACCAACATGATGACCATCACAGACAGGTCAAACAGACCACAAACGTGAACAGAACAGACCGCGCAATGCAGATCTCCAATGTCACTGAAGAAGAGAACCCAGAAACACACGAGTCCAATGGAAAGACCCGATCAGACCACAAACATGACCAGGACATTCCCAAGGCATATTTTAAATGTTAGTGGGAACAGAGATACCCTATAAAATGCCAACATGGTGAACATAATGGTCCTTGAATGTTCGCCACCTGACAAGATTTGAGACCTTGCAATAACATTAAACTTTTACTTGAATCTAGACCGCATGCAGAAAAATAAAATGACAAGCAAGTGGTCACGTGGACCTGGAATCTGCACTGGAGAGAACATCCCAGCAGACCCCTAACCCGAATAGCACAAAGTCCTCAACCAGACAGCCCATCTGACTGGAAAAAGAGTCTATACAGACATTGCGACCAGGAAGATAGAGACACACACAAGACACACAATATGAATACCAGAGATCCCCTGCAGACCACCAACCTGACCAATACAGAGAACTTCACCAGATTGAAAATGGCACTAGCATAGAGACTCGTAGATATATTCAACCTGAACAGTACGGAGACCTCAATGAGGACCACTTATGTTACAAGAAAAGGGACTTGAGGCACACCTAAGACCAGCAGAGGAAACCCAGTAATTCTCTAACTACCAAAAATAACCATTGGAAGATTACAAATGTCTGTAGGAAGACAGACCCCTAGAACAACCTCCTCCTGCCTAGCTCAGAGACACTCGAATGATCCCAAACTGACCACAACAGAGATGTCCCATGACCTCGAAGATTGCCAATGTAGAGACATCAGGCAGAAACTCAACATGACAAGCACGGAATTCCCTTCTGAACAAACACCTCCGAATGATAGACACTCCAAAAGACACCCACCCTTGCACGCATATTATCTCTCAGTCTATTAAGCAATCCAACAGAGAGACTCCGGAATATGTCTAGGCAGAAAGGCACTGGTACACCCCAAAAAACGCCAACAACAATGATATCCAGAACATAGACATCCTAACCAACACAGAAACCACTGACAATACTGTCCAATGACCAGCATAGAGACTCCTGATTATTCTCCAGTATAACCATAACAGAGAAATCAAGCAGAATCCAAATGTGACAACCACAGAGAACCCAAAGAGACCCATAAACTAACTAGGTCAATGGCCTTAAGGCAGACCGCCAAAATGACCACCAGAGGGACCCTAAGCTCTACTGAGCCCTGTAGTAAGACACTAGCAATCCTTCAAACCGATCCCATGCAGATTCTATGCAGTCCTCAAGGATACACCAAGGAAAGACCGAATATAACCAGACTCATAGATCTCCAACACATTCTCATTTTAACCAGTAAAGAGAACCCTCAAAGAACCCACAAATGAACTTTTCCATAAATTCTGGAATACCCCCTGCCTGACCATCACAGACAGCCCCAAAGCCCACAAAACTCACCGGAACATAGTCTGCAATGCAGATCTCCAATGGGACAGGAACAGAGAAACCAGGAAAACGAGATACCAGAAGAATGACCACAGTTCAAAAACCTGGCCTGCACAATCCAAGGCAGATTTGAAATGTTATCGAGAACAAAGACACCCTGTAAAATCCCAACGTTGCTATCACATATGATCCAATGACCCCAACGTGACCACATACGAGACACTCCAAAGACATTAAACGTGACAGGCACAGGAACTCCATTCAGAGAAACAACATAACTAGGAAATGGTCTCCGGCAGATCTAAATGCTGACCTGGAAACATACTCAGAGCTGAACCCTATCCTGACCTGCAGAGAGTCCTGAAATGGACAGTCAATCTGACCAGCAATACATCTCCTTGCAGGCCACCAAAAAGATGAGTCGAGAGACCCCCAAAAGACCTCCAGGCTGAGTAGCACAGAGAAATTGAGCCGACACAAATCTTACTGGCACAGAGAACCACAGCATACTCAGAACCGGACCAGCACAGAAACAACTAGACAACCTTCAAGCGGAACAGGATTAAGACCCAAGGAATACAATCAACATGACCGGGCAGAGGACCCGGCAGATGCCCTAACTGAAGTCACAGTACCACATCAGCCCCCGAACATGACAAACAGAAAGTTCAAAAGAAATCGCTACATGACAGGCACATTTTGCTCAGGTATGACATCAACATGACAAACTTAGATAACCAAGGGAAATACTAAGTGTGACCACCAATGACACCCCAGGAGACTTCCAAATATACCCGCACAGACAGACCTGGAGGATCATCAACTTGACCTCTCAAGGAGATACCATCCAGATCCCCAAATAGACCAGGACAGAGTCCACCAGTACACCCTCAGCCTGACCCAGTGATACCAAGCCAGAACCCAAATGAATCTGAAATGGAATACCCAGAAGCCTTCAACATGCCAATCACGCAATCCCTGAGCCAATCATCAAACTTCTGAGCACAGAGACCCCTGATTCATACGAAACTGAAAGGTACACTGACACCACGAACTACCTCAAACTTGACAAACGCAGAGACCTAATGTTGAAATTCCACCTGAGAAGCATCCGGAGCCCAGCAGACTTGGAACCTGTAGAGAAAGGTAACCTGTAGGAGAAACCCACACTGACAGATAGTCCATGAAACTGAGAAAGAGACAAGCCCTAGGTAATATACAAACAAAGCAGCATAGATACCACCCAAAGAACTCCAACCTGAATAGCACATAGATCTGCAGCATATATTCATTTTTACCAGCACAGAGAATTCCTACAGAATTCCCAAATATCCAACATAGAAAGCCCTGGTAGACACCAAAACTGACCATCACAGACAGCTGCAGTGCACACCAACCGGATAGGCAAAGAGCGCCCCAGTTTGACATCCACGTTGATAGCAATAGAGATTTCAGCGATACCGAAAACTAAAAGAACAACTCCAGATGACCCAAAACCTGACCAGAAAGAACCATCGGCATATTATGAATGTGACTAGGAAAAGCGACAAAAGAAAAATTCCAAAATACCAGGATCGCATTCACGAAATTGATACCCAAACCTCACCTAAAAAGAACCCACTCTGACCTCGAACATGAACAACAGAGAGACCTCTGAAAGAAAGGCAACATGACGAGCACAGGGATACCAGAAGACCTGGAACTTGATCAGAAAAGAGAACCCTAGCAGACACCCAACCTGAGAAGGATCATACCAAGTAGTTCATTAACCTGGCCAGGAAAGAGGGCACAGATCATCTGAGTGAAGACCTGCACAGATATCACAAGCACAACGACAACATGAACTGAAACAACGATCTCCAGGAACCTCCCATGCTACCCAACAGAGATAACCCTGAGAGAACCCTGAAATGTTATGTATTGAAACTCCCAGCTGTCGCCCAGCATGAACACAATAGACAGCGCAAACAGAACACAAACACAACAATCACAGATAGTCCCAAAAGACCTACAACCTTCCAAGAATAAAGCACGCAATGCAGACCTCCATGGTAACCAATTTTTCGAAACAGAGCTTCTCTAAGTACAACAGAGGAAAAGCAGCAGCCCCCAAACTGAACGTGGACGAACACCACACAGCTTCCTGATGGAAATGAAGACAGGGACACCACAGAAGAACCCCAACCTGCTTAGCATAAAGACAGTCGACAGATTCTAACTTGAACAGAACACAGACCACTCACAGATCTCAAGGTGTACCGACACACAGATATCAGAAAGAAATTTATCGTGACAAGCACAGAAACACCTTGACAAAGGAAGACACCCCAAAAGACCTAGTGCAGAGCACCCAGCCGTCTTTTATTCTGAACGGAAGGGAGACATCAACATATCTCTAAAGAGAAGAGCACAGATACTTCAAGCATACACTCTAACCTGAACAGGATCAAAGATCTACCTCACATTCTCATACTAACCAGCTCAGAAAACACTGGCAGAGTACTCCAAAGACGAGTTGAGAGAACCCGGGAAAACAAGCAAGCTGACAATCACAGACAGCTCAAGCAGACCCCAAACGTGAACAGAACAGACCGCGGAATGCAGATCTCCAATGTCACTGAAGAAGAGAACCCAGACACACACGAGTCCAATGGAAAAACCCTATCAGACCACAAACATGACCAGGACATTCCCAAGGCACATTTTAAATGTTACTGGGAACAGAGACAACATCTAAAATGCCAACATGCTGAACATAATGGTCCTTGAATGTTCGCCACCTGATAAGATTTGAGACCTTGCAATAACATTAACCTTTTACTAGAACATAGATCGCATGCAGAAAAATAAATTGACAAGCAAGTGGTCACGTGGACCCAGAATCTGCACTGGAGAGAATATCCAAGCAGACCCCTAACCAGAATTGCACAAAGTCCTGAACCAGACAGCTCATCTGACCGGAAAAAGAGCCTACACAGACATTGCGCCCAGGAAGATAGAGACACACACAAGACACACAATATGAATAGCAGAGATCCCCTGCAGACCACCAACCTGACCAATATAGAGAACTTCACCAGATTGAAAATGGCACTAGCATAGAGACCCGTAGATATCTTCAACCTGAACAGTACGGAGACCTCAATGAAAACCACTTAGGTTAAAAGAAAAGGGACTTGAGGAACACCTAAGAACAGCAGAGGAAACCCAGTAATTCTCTAACTGACCAGAAATAACCATTGGAAGATTACGAATGTCTGTAGGAATAGAGACCCCTAGAACAACCTCCCCATGCCTAGCACAGAGACACTCGACTCATCCCAACCTGACCACGACAGAGATGACCCACGACATTGAAGATTGCCAATGCAGAGACATCAGGCAGAAACTCAACATGACAAGCACCGAATTCCCTTCAGAACAAACACCGCCCAATGATAGACACCCCAAAAGACACCCACCCTGACACGCATAGTATCTCCCAGTCTATTAACCAATCTAACAGAGCGACTTCCGAAGGACTAGGCAGAAAGGAACTGGTACACTCTAAAAAATGCCAACATGAACAACAACAATGATATCCATTACATAGACATCCTAACCAACACAGAAACCACTGATAATACTGTCCAATGACCAGCATAGAGAATCCTGATTATTCTCCAGTATAACCATAACAGAGAAATCAAGCAGAATCCAAATGTGACAACCAGAGAGAACACAAAGAGACCCATAACCTAACTAGATCAATGGCCTTAATGCAGACCACCAGAATGATCACCAGAGGGACTCTTAGCTCAACTGAGCCCTGCAGTAAGACACAAGTAATCCTTCAAACCAATCCCAGGCAGATTCTAGGCAGTCCTCAAGGATACCTCAAGGAAACACCGAATATAACCAGGCTCAAAGATCTCCAGCACATCCTCATTTGAACCAGTAAAGAGAACCCCCAAAGAACCCACAAATGAACTTTTAATAAATTCTGGAATACCCCCAGCCTGTCCATCACAGACAGCCCCCAGAGACCCCAAAATTCACCAGAACATAGTCTGCAATGCAGATCTCCAATGGGACAGGAACAGAGAAACCAGGAAAACGAGAGACCAGAATGACCACAGAACATCACAAACCTGGCCTGCATAATGGAAGGCAGATTTGAAATGTTACAGAGAACAAAGACACCCTGTAAAATCCCAATGTTGACATCACATATGCTCCAATGACCCCAACGTGACCACATACCAGATATTCCAAAGACATTAAATGTGACAGGCACAGGAACCCCACTCAGAGAAACAACATAACTAGGAAATGGTCTCCGGCAAATCTAAATGCTGACCTGGAAACATACTCAGAGCTGAACCCTATCCTGACTTGCAGAGAGTCCTGAAATGGACAGTCAATCTGACCAGCAATACATCTCATTGCAGGCCGCCAAAAAGATGAGCCGAGAGAACCCCACAAGACCTCCAGGCTGAGTAGCACAGAGAAATTGAGCCGACACAAATCTTACCGGCACAGAGAACCACAGCATACTCAGAACCGGACCAGCACAGAAACAACTAGACAACCTTCAAGCGGAACAGGACTATGACCCAAGGAATACAATCAATATGACCAGCCAGAGGACCCGGCAGATGCCTTGACTGAAAGTCACAGTACCACATCAGCCCCAGAACATGAAAAACAGAGTTTTCAAAAGAAAACTCTACATGACAGGCACAGTGTCCTCAGGTATGACTTCATCATGACAAACATAGATAACCAAGGTAAATACTAAGAGTGACGACCAAAGACACCCCAGGAGACTTCCAAAATGCCCGCACAGACAGACCTGGAGGATCATCAAATTCACCTTTCAAGGAGATACCATGCAGATCCCCAAATAGACCAGGACAAAGTCCACCAGTACACCCTCAGCCTGACCCAGTGATACCAAGCCAGAACCCAAATGAATCAACAAAGTAATACCCAGAATCCTTCAACGTGACAATCACGCAATCCCTGAGCCAATCATCAAACTTCCGAGGACAGAGACCCCTGATTCATATGAAACTGGAAGGTACACTGACAACCCAACCTACCTCAAACTTAACAAACGCAGAAACCTAATGCCAAAATTCCACCTGACAAGCATCTGGAGCCCAGCAGAATTGGAACCTGTACAGAAAGGTGACCTGCAGGAGAAACCCACACTGACAGATAGTCCATGAAACTGAGAAAGAGACAGGCCCTAGGAAATATACAAACTCAGCAGCATAGATAACACCCAAAGAACTCCAACTTGAACAGCCACATAGATCTGTAGCATATATTCATCTTTACCAGAGAAGTCGTACAGAATTCCCAAATATCCAACAGAGAAAGCCCTGTTAGACACCAAATCTGAAAATAGCAGACAGCGGCAGTGCACACCATCCAGGTAGGCAAAGAGCGCCCCAGGTAGACATCCACGTTGACAGCAACAGAGACTTCAGAGATACCCAGAACCAGAAGAAAGACTCCAGCTGACCACAAACCTGACATGGAAGAACCATCAGCAATTTGTAAATGTGACTAGGAAGAGCGACCTAAGAAAAACTCAAAAATACCAGGGTCGCATTCACGAGATTGATACCCAACCTCACCTAAAGAGAACCCACTCTGACCTCGCATATGAACAACAGAGAGACCTGTGAACGAAACGCAACAAGACGAGCACAGTGATCCCAGAAGACCTGGAATTTGATCAGAAAAGAGAACACTAGCAGACACCACCCAACCTGAGAAGGATTGTACCAAGTTGTTCATTAACCTGGCCAGGAAAGAGTGCACAGATAATCTGAGAAAAGACCTGCACAGATATCACAAGCACAACGAAAACATGAACTAAAGCAACAATCTCCAGGAACCTCCCATCATACCCACCACAGACAACCCTGAGAGACCCCTGAAATGTCATGTATGGAGACTCCTAGCAATCTTCCAACATGAACAAAACAGACAGCGCAAGCAAGACACAAACACAAGAATCACAGATAGTCCCAAAAGACCTACAACCTGCCCAGAATAAAACACGCAATGCAGACCTCCATGGTAACCAACTTTTGGACACAAAGCTTCCCTAAGTACAACAGAGGAAAAGCAGAAGTCCCCCAACTGGACGTGGATGAACACAACACAGCTTCCTAATGGAAATGAAATCAGGGACACCACAGAAGAACCTCAACCTGCTCAGCATAAAGACCATCGACTGATTCTAACTTGACCAGAAATCAGAGAACTCACAGACCTCCAGGTTTACCGACACACTGATATCAGAAAGAAATTTATTGTGACAAGCACAGAAAAAACTTCACAAGAAAAGCTTGACCAAGGAAGACACCCCAAAAGGCCTCCTACATGAGTAGTACAGAGTACTCAGCAGTCTATTATTCTGATCGGAAGGGAGACATCAACATATCTCTAAAGAGAAGAGCACAGATGCATCAAGCATACCCTCTAACCTGAACACGATCAAAGATCTCCCTCACATTCTTGTAATAACCAGCTCAGAAAACACTGGCAGAGCACTCCAAAGACCAGTAGACAGAATCCCGGAAAACCACGAAGCTGACCATCACAGACAGCTCAAGCAGGCCCCAAACATTAACAGAACAGACCGCGCAATGCAGATCTCTTATGTCACTGAAGAAGAGAACCCAGACACACACGAGTCCAATGGAAAGACCCGATCAGACCACAAACTTGACCAGGACGGTCCCAAGGCACATATTAAATGTTAGTGGGAACAGAGACACCCTGTAAAATGCCAACATGCTGAACCTAATGGTCCTTGAATGATCGCCACCTGACAAGAATTGAGACCTTCCAATAACATTAACCTTTGACTCAAAACTAGACTGCATGCAGAAAAATAAAATGACAAGCAAGTGGTCACCTGGACCCGGAAATCTGAACTGGAAAGAACATCCCAGCAGCCCCCTAACCAGAATAGCACAAAGTCCTCAAACAGACAGCCCATCTGACCAGAAAAAGAGCCTATGCATACATTGTGCCTCAAGTAGATAGAGACACACACAAGACCCACAGTATGAATAACAGAGAATTCCTGCAGACCACCAATCTGACCAATACAGAGAATTTCAGCACATTGAAAATGGCACTAGCATAGAGACCGGTAGATATCTTCAACCTGAAGAGTAAGGAGACGTCAATGAAGACCACCTAGGTGACAAGAAAAGGGACTTGAGGAACACCTAAGACCAGCAGAGGAAACCCAGTAATTCTCTAACTGACCAGAAATAACCATTGGAAGATTACAAATATCTGTAGGAACAGAGACCCCTAGAACAACCTCTCCCTGCCTAGCACAGAGACACTAGAATCATCCCAACCTGATCAGGAAAGAGATGACCAACGACCACGAAGTTTGCCAATGTATAGACATCAGGCAGAACCTGAACATGACAAGCACCGAATTCCATTCAGAACAAACACCTCACTATGATAGACACCCGAAAAGACACCCAACCTGACACGCATAATATCTCCCAGTCTATTAACCAATCCAACAGAGAGACTTCGGCATACCGCTAAGCAGAAAGGCACTGGTACTCTCCAAAAAACCCCAACATGACCGGCAACGACGATATCCAGAACAGACATCATAACCAACACAGAAACCCCTGACAATACTATCCAATGACCAGCATAGAGACTCCTGATATTTCCCCAGTATAACCATAACAGAGAAATGAAGTCGAATCCAAATGTGACAACCAGAGAGAACCCAAAGAGACCCATAACCTAACCAGATCAATGGCCTTAATAAAAACCACCAGAATGACCACAAGAGGGACCCTAAGCTCAACTGAGCCCTGCAGTAAGACACAAGCAATCCTTCAAACTGATCCCATGAAGATTCTAGGCAGTCCTCAAAGATTCCCCAAGGATACACCGATCCTAACCAGGCTCAAAGATCTCCAGCACATCCTCATTTTAACCAGTAAAGAAAACCCTCAAAGTACCTACAAATAAAGTGTGCGAAGAATTCTGGAATACACAAAGACAACCACCGCACACCCCAAAACTCACCAGAACATAGTCTGCAATGCAGATCTCCAATGGGACAAGAACAGAGAAACCAGGAAAATGAGAGGCCAGAAGAATGACCACAGCACATCACAAACCTGGCCTGCACAATCCACGGCAGATTTGAAATGTTACCTTGAACAAAGACATCCTGTAAAATCCCAACGTGGCCAGATATGAGAAACTCCAAAGACATTAAACGTGACAGGCACAGGAACTCCACTCAGAGAAACCACATAAATAGGAAATGGTCTCCTGCAGATCTAAATGCTGACCTGGAAACATACTCATAGCTGACCTCTATTTTGACCAGCAGAGAGTCCTGAAATGGACAGTCAATCAGACCAGCAATAGAACTCCTGGAAGGCCGTCAAAAAGATGAGACTAGAGACACCCACAAAACATCCAGGCTGAGTAGCACAGAGAACTAGAGCCGAAACAAAACATACCATCACAGAGTAACCCAGCATACTCAGAACCGGACCAGCACAGTAACAACCAGCCAACCTTCCAGCGGAACAGGACTAAGAACCAAGGAATACAATCAACATGACCAGCCAGAGGACCCGGCAGATGCCCTAACTGAAAGTCACAGTACCACATCAGCCCCACAACATGACAAACAGAGAGTTCAAAAGAAAACTCTACGTGACAGACTCAGTGTCCTCAGGTATGACTTGAACATGGCAAGCATAGATAACCAAGACAAATACCAATGGTGACCACCAATGACACCCCAGGAGACTTCCAAATATATCTGCATAGAGAGACCTGAAGGATCATCAACTTGAACTCTCAAGGAGATACCATGGAGTTCCCCTAACTGACCAGGACAAAGTCAACCAGTACACCCTCAGCCTGACCCAGTGATACCAACCCATAACCCAAATGAATCAGCAAAGGAATACTCAGAAGCCTTCATGAAACTTCTGAGCACAGAGAACCCTGAATCATATGAAAGTGACAGGTACACTGACACCCCGACCTACCTCAAACTTGACAAACGCAGAGACCTAAGGCAGAATATCCATATGACAATCATTTGAAGCCAAGCAGACTTGGAAACTGTACAGAAAGGTGACCTGCAGGAGAAAAACACACTGACAGATAGAGTACACAAAAGTCCATGTAACTGAGAAAGAGACAGTCCAAGTGAAAATATACAAACACAGCAACATAGATAGAACCCAAAAATCTCTAACCTGAAGAGCCACATAGTTCTCTAGCATATATTTATCTTGACGAGCACAGAGAAATCCTACAAAATTCCCAAATAACCAACATAGAAAGCCCTGTTAGACACCAAAACAGACCATCACAGGCAGTTGCAGTGCACACCAAACAGATAGGCAAAGAGAGCCCAAGGTGGACATACATGTTGACAGAAATAGAGACTTCAGAGATACTCAAAACCAGAAGAAAGGCTCCAGCTGACCCCAAACCTGACCAGGAAGAACCATCAGCAGATTGTAAATGTGACCAGGAAGAGCGACCTAAGAAAAAATTCCAAAATACCAGGATCACATTCACGAGATTGATACCAAACCTCAACTAAAGAGAACGCACTCTGACCTCGAACATAAACAACAGAGAGACCTCTGAAAGAAATGCAACATGACGAGCACAAGGATCCCAGAAGACCTGGAACTTGATCAGCAAAGGGAACCCTAGCAGACACCCAACCTGAGAAGGATCGTACCAAGAAGTTCATTCACCTGGCCACGAAAGAGGGCACAAATAATCTGAGAGAAGACAGGCACAGATATCACAAGCACAACGACAACATGAACTGAAGCAACGATCTCCAGGACCCCCCTCCTACCCAACACAGATAACTCTGAGAGAACCCTGAAACGTCGTGTATTGAGATTCTCAGGAGTCCTCCAGCTTGAACACAACAGACAGCGCAAGCAGAACACAAACACAACAATCACAGATAGTCCCAAAAGACCTACAACCTACAAGAATAAAGCACGCAATGCAGACCTCCATGGTAACCAATTTTTCGACACAAAGCTTCTCTAAGTACAACAGAGGAAAAGCAGCAGCCCCCAAACTGGACGTAAATGAACACCACACGGCTTCCTAATGCAAATGAAAACAGGGACACTACAGAAGAACCCCAACCTGCTTAGCATAAAGAACGTTGACTGATTCTAAATTGATCACAACACAGACCACTCAAAGACCTCAAGGTTTAATGACACACAGATAGAAGAAAAGAAATATATCGTGACAAGCACAAGAAAAGCTTGACCAAGGAAGACACCCCGAAACACCTCCTACATGACTAGTATGGAGTACCCAGCCGTCTATTATTCTGAACGGGAGACATCAACATATCTCTAAAGAGAGGACCACAGATGCATCAAGCATACCCTCTAACCTGAACAGGATCAAAGATCTCCCTCACAGTCTCATACTAACCAGCTCAGAAAACACTGGCAGAGCTCTCCAAAGACCAGTAGACAGAACCCCGTAAAAGCACCAAGCTAACCATCACAGAAAGCTCAAGCAAACCCCACACGTGAACAGAACAGATGGCGCAATTCAGATGTCCAATGTGACTGAAGAAGAGAACCCAGACTCATACGAGTCCAATAAAAAGACCCGATCAGACCACAAACCTGACCAGGACATTCCCAAGGCACATGTTAAATGTTACTGGAAAGAGAGACACCCTATAAATGCCAACATGCTGAACCTAATGGTCTTTGAATGATCGCCACCTGACAAGATTTGAGACTTTCCAATAACATTAAACTTTGACTAGAACCTCATGCAGAAAAATTAAATTATATGCAAGTGGTCACATGGACCCGGAAATCAGAACTGGAAAGTTCATTCCAGGAGAACCCTAAGCAGAATAGCACAAAGTCCTCAACCAGACAGCCCATCTGACCAGAAAAAGAGCCTATGCAGACATTCCGCGTCAGGAAGATAGAGACACGCACACAAGACCCACAATATGAATAGCAGAGATCCCCTGCTGACCACCAATCTGACCAATACAAGAACTTCACCAGGTTGAAAATGGCACTACCATAGTGACCCATATATTTCTGAAAACTGAACGGCACGGAGACCTCAATGAAGACCTCCTAGGTGACAAGAAAAGGGAATTGGGGCACACCTAAATCCAGCAGTGGACACCCAGCAATTTTCTAACTGACCAGAAATAACCATTGGAAGATTACAAATGTCTGTAGGAACAGAGACACCGAGAAGAACCTCACCCTGCCTAGCACAGAGACACTCGAATCATCCCAACCTGACAACAATAGAGATGACGCACTACCTCGAAGTTTGCCAATGTGGAGACATCAGGCAGAAACTCAACATGACAAGCACAGAAATCTCTTCCGAACAAACACCTGAGAATGATAGACACCACAAAAGACACCCAACCTGACAGGGATAGTATCTCCCAATATATTAATGAATACAGAAGAGAGATTTTGGCATATCTCTAAGCAGAAAGGCAATGGTACTCTCCCAAAAAAACCCAACATGAGCAGCAACAATGACATGCAGAACCTAGACATCCTAACCAACACAGAAAACACTGACAATACCACCCAATGACCAGCGTAGAGACTCCTGATTGTTTCCCAATATAACCATAACAGAGAAATCAAAGAGAATTCAAAGTTGACAATCACAGAGAACCCGAAGAGACCCATAACCTCACCAGATCAATGGCCTTAATGCAGTCAACCAGAATGACCAGAAGAGGGAGACTAAGCTCAACTGAACCCAGCCGTAAGACACAAGCAATCCTTCAAACCGATCCCATGCAGATTCTAGGCAGTCCTCAAAGATACCCCAAGGAAACACCGAAAATAACGAGGCTCAAAGATCTCCAGCACATCCCCATTTTTACCAGTAAAGAGAAGCCTGAAAGAACCCACAAATGAACAGTACCGAAAATTCTGGAATAACGCCAGCCTGACCATCACAGACAACCCCGCAGACCCCAAAACTCACCAAACCATAGTTTGTAATGCAGAACTTCAATGGGAAAGGAACAGAGAAACAGAGACCAGAAGAATGACCACAGCACATCACAAACCTGGCCTGCACAAATCCAAAGCAGATTTGAAATGTTACCGGGAACCATGACACCCTGTAAAATCCGAACATGGCCATCACCTATACACTAATGACCCCAAAGTGACCACATGCGAGACACACCAAAGATATTAAACGTGACCAGCACAGGAACACCACTCGGAGAAACAACATAACTAGGAAATGGTCTCCTGCTAATCGAAATGCCTCACAGGAAACATACTCAGAGCCGTCCACTTTTCTGACCAGCAGAGAGTCCTTAAACAGACA
>PVJL010017779.1:0-17476 GCA_004026885.1 Lyroderma lyra
AAAAAAAAAAAACAAAAAAACAAAAAAACAAAATTATAACTGAAAGGGAAGAAATTACTACTGACACCACAGAAATACTAAGGATTATAAGAAAATATTTGAAGGGCTTTATGCCACTAAATTTAACAACCTAGAAGAAATGGACAAGTTTCTAGAAACTTATAGCCTATCTAGACTGAACCAAGAACTGGATAATCTAAACAGACCAATCAGTAGTAAAGAAATTGAAATGACTATCCACAACCTCCCTAGAGGCAAAAGCCCTGGACCAGATGGTTTCACCAATGATTTCTACCAAGTATTCAAAAAAGAATTAACACCTATCCTCCTGAGACTCTTCCAAAAAATTGAAGAGGAAGCAATACTTCCTAAGTCATTCTATGAGGCCAACATTACCCTAATACCAAAGCCTGGTAAAGACAACACAAATAAAGAAAACTATAGATCAATATTTCTGATGAACACAGATGCAAATATCCTAAACAAAATATTAGCAAATAGAATACAACAATGCATTAAAAAGATTATACATCGTAATCAAGTGGGATTCATCCCAGGACCACGAGGATAGTTCAACATGCAAAAATCAATCAATGTGATATATTACATAAACAAAATAAAAGATAAAGTCTATATGGTCATATCAATTTATGCAGAAAATGCATTCGACAAGGTGCAACATCTGTTTATGATCAAAACATTGAAAAAAGTGGGTATAGAAGAAAAGTATCTCAACATAATAAAGGTCATATATGACAAACCCTCAGCTAATATCTTACTGAATGGGGAAAAGCTGAAGACCATACCCCTATAATCAGGAGCATGACAGGAAGTTCTAGCTAGACCAATCAGGGAAAAGAAAGGAATAAAAGGTCAAATTGTCACTATTTGCAGACGACATAATCCTTTATATAGAAAATACTAAACACTCCACCAGTAAACTATTAGAAATGAAAAACAAATACAGTGAAATCACGGGACACAAAATTAATGTACAAAAATCAACAGCATTCCTATATACAAACAACGAATCTTAAGAAAAAGAAATGAGAGAGTCAATTCATTTTGCTATTGCAACAATACGAATGAAATACTTGGGAATTAACTTAACCAGAATGTGACAAACTTATAAATAGAAAACTATAAGTTGCTTTTGAAAGAAATTGAAGAGAACACAAAGAAGTGGAAAGATATTCTGTGTTCATGGATAGGAAGACTTAATATTGTTAAAATGGTCATACTACCCAAAACCATTCACAGATTTTATGCAATTTCTATCAAAATCCCACAATCATACTTTCACAAAATAGATAAAAGAATTACCAGATTTATACGGAAGCACAAAAGACCTTGAATTGCCAAAGCAATACTATATTAAAATAATAAGGCTGGTGGTATTACACTCCTCAACTTCAGTTTATATCTACAAATCATCAATAATCAATACAGCTTTGTATTGGTAGAAGAACAAACCCACAGATCAATAGAACAGAACTGAAAACCCAGAAATAAATCCACAAATTTATGGACAAATAATTTTTTATGAAGGAGCAAAAAATATGCAATGAGCAAAAGACAGCCTCTTTAGCAAGTAATGCTGAGAAAGCTTTGAAAACATACTCAAAAGATGGAATCTGAGCTGTGAATTCTCATCATATACAAAAGTTAACTCAAACTGGATTAAAAACTTTTATATAAGATCCAAAACAATAAACCATATAGAATAATACATAGGTACTTAACTTATAGACCTAGAGCTCAAGGAAAACTTCATGAAACTGACCTGAAAGGCAAGGGAAGTAAAAGCAAAAATAAATGAAGGTTACTATATCAAACTAAAAAGCTTCTACACAGCAAAAGAAAAGGTCAACAAAGCAAAGAGACAGCCAACTGAATGGGAGAAAATATTTGCAAGTAATGCATCTGATAAGGGTCTAATACCTAAATTATATAAAGAATATGACTTAACAACAACAACAACAACAACAAATCCCAAGCAACCCAATAAAAAGTGGGCAGGGGACCTAAACAGATACTTCTCCTACAGAGAAGTACAAATGGCCAGCAGACATATGAAAAAAATGCTCATCCTCATTAGCTATCGGGGAAATGCAAATCAAAACCACAATCAATACCATCTCACACTTGTTAGAATGGCTATTACCAACAAGACAAGAAATAACAAGTGCTAGAGAGGATGTGGAGAAAAAGGAACTCTTGCACACTGCTGGTGGGAGTGCAAACTGGTACAACTGCTATAGAAGATGGTGTGGAAATTCCTCAGAAAATTGGAAATGGACTTACCATAAGACCCAGCATTCCTTCTTCTGGGGATCTGCCCAAAAAACTTGAAAACCTTAGTCTGCAGAGACTTATGTACCCCAATGTTCATTGCAGCGAAGCTCACAGTGGCCAAAACATAGAAACAACCAAAGTTCCCTGCAACAGATGACTGGATAAAGAAGTTGTGGTACATATATACAATGGAATATTACTCAGCTATAAGAAAAGATGAAATACTGCCATTTACAACAAAATGAATGGACCTAGAGATCACCATGCAAAGCATAATAAAGCAGAAAAATAAAGCAAACAAAAACTATATGACTTCACTCATATGCAGAATATAAAACTGAAAGCAACAAAGAAAAAACAAAAAAATCAAACAAAAAACCCATGGACACAATCAATAGTTTAATGTTTATCTGGGGGCAAGTGGGGAGGGGATGGGATAAGAGGGAAAGAGTGGGGGAGGAAGGAGGGGGAGCTAAATACATGGTGATGGAAAGAGAACTCCCACTGGGTGGTGAACTTATAGTGGAACAAGTTGACAATGTACTGTAAAATTGTACAGCTGGAACCTATGTAATACTTGCTATCCAATGGCACTCCAATAAGTCTAAAAATAAAAAGAAATCTGTTTCTTAATTTCCCAAAGATGGGATTTTCTAGATATATTTTGTTATTGATATCTAAGTTAATTGCATCAAATTTGGAAAACATAATCTCTATGATTTCAAATATTTAAAATGTATTAGATGTATATTATGGTTCAGTTCATGATCATATTTGATAAATGTTTCATGTGTACTTGAAAACAATTAAATTCTGCAGTTTTTCATAGAATATTCTATATCTTTTCATTAACTGAAATTTGTTCACTGTAAATCTGAATAACAAAATAACACAATAATATTGGCTTATAACTCAGAGAATGAGACAAATATCCATTAGTCCATACTGATATAAATAATTGAATAAATATATGAATGGGGAGAAGAGAGAAGTCTCCTCAGCAAAATAAAATTTGAAATAAATTATGTAGAGACTCCATCCTGAAGGAGGGGGAATATAACTCTCCACTTCTTGAGTATGGGCTGGACTTACTGGCTCAATTCCAAAAAAATAGAACATGAAAAATGCAAAATAGTAATTTTATAGTGGAAAAACATAGCAAGCACCACCTCAACCAAGTGATCAGAGTTAATATCACCATTGATAAGTCATATTGAAATCACTTACCACCTGATATGATGCAATGACATGGGAACTTCACTTCTACGGTCTTTTTTCCAAAACCCCATAACCCAAGAGAAATCATGGGATTTTAATAATGAGAAAAAAAATCACATAAAACCCAAATTGAGGGACATTCAGAGAAGGAAAACAAGCCACTTTTAATACATGTATACAATGATGGACTCAAAGGCAGAGTATAGAAAGGACTATTATAAAGACAACCCTATTTTTTAAATAGCACTTCATAAAAATACTGAATAAACATTTCACAAAAAAGGATAGCCAAATGACCATTAAATATGTAAAAATATGTTAAACATCATTAGTCATCAAGGAAATGCAAGCCAAAACAGCAATGAGATACCACTAAATATCTATTAGAATGGCTGAAATGTAAAAGGATGGTAATCCCCAACATTCACAAGGATGTGGAGCAACCAAAATTCTCATACATTGCTTATGGGTATGTAAATTAATTCAATCACTTCAAACCCTATTTGGCAATTCCTTTTAAAGCTTAATACTACCCTACCCCCTGATCCAGTAATTTTATTCCTAGCTACATACCCAAGATATTTGAGTATATATGCCCTTCAAAAGGCATGCAGAAGAACATTAATAACAGCTTTGTTTAAAATAGCCACAAACTAGAAACAAGTTGAATGTTCATCAACAGTAGAATAAATACTTTGTAGTATTTTCATATAATGGAATAAATACCCACATGGAGAGAGAGATAGAGGCTCAGCTGACAGCCATCACTTACCACCAAACACATTTATGGGACCATCTTGGACCATCCAGCTACAGTAAAGCTTCCAAATGGCTGCATCCAATGAGTGACCACAGGTGAGACCAGCAGAAGAATTGTCCTGTTGAGCTCAACCTAAATTCCTGACTCACAGAATTATGAGTAAATAAAATGTATTTTTTTTAAGCCACCAAGTTTTGAAGTGGTTTGTAATAGATAACTGATACAGTGATAGAGAGAATATTGGTTATCTCGGGGCATTGAATATTGACTGTGAAGGAGAATATGAGAGCCTTCTGAGGGGTTAGATATGTTTTATATCTTCACCTGAGTGGTGGTTATACAGATGTATATTTACACACTGTATATTTATGTAAAAATTTATCAAGCTGTACATTTAAGATTTGAGCATATTTTGTATGTTGTACACCAATAATTTGTTTTAAAGACATGGTACAATTTGGTTTGGTTCTTTCTGAGTGTAGTAGGCAAAATAAAGTGCCCCAAAGATGTCTTAAACACTGGAAATTGTGAATATAATATGTTACCAGGAAAGGGTCAATTAATGTTGCAGATGGAATTAAGGTTGCTAATCAGTCCATAGGGAAATTATCCTAGATTATCCAGGTAGGCCTGTTGTTCTTAAAAGTGGAAGCAGGAGGCAGGAGAGTAAAGTCAGAAGGAGATGTGACTACAAAAGAATTATCAGAAAAATGCAACATCTCTGGCTTTGAAGATGGGAAGGGGACAACAAGCTAAGGAATGCTGGTGGCCTTCAGACACTGGGGAAAGCAAGAAAATGGAATCCCACCTTGAGTCTTCAGAAAGGACTCACTAGCTCTCCCAATACCTTGATTTTAGCCCAGTGACACCCAGTTCAAACTTCTGGATTATAGAACTGTAAGATAATAAATGTGTATTGCTTTAAGCCACTAAATTTGTGTTAATTTGCTACAGCAACAATAGAAAAGGAAAAAACTGACCTCATTGGATCTTACCAGCAATTTTGTTTCACACCCAATTACGTCTTCAGGTAGTAAGGCAGCCCTAGAAGAGTGAGGACAACAGTTCTTTTTGCACAGCCTCAGAAAACCAAGACACCATCCAGGGTTGGCTTTGTGTGTATAAAACCTGTACAATTGCACAAGGCTTTATGCATAAAAGGGCCCCACCTTAGCTATTACTGTCTTGCAATTCTTAATAATTTTTATTGTAGAATTTATTGGGGTGACATTGATTAGTAAAAATTACATAGGTTCTAGGTGTATAATTCTACATTACATCTTCTATGTGTTGTATTATGTGTTCATGACCCAGATTTAGTTCTCTTTCTATCATCATATGTTTGTGTCCCTGTTTCTTCTCCCCCACCCCCTCACACTCTTACCCTCGGGTAACTACTAAATTATTGACTGTGTCCATGAGTTTTGTTTCTTTGTTACTTTCCATTTGATGTTAACAATCAAACTAAATTTCTCCATCCCTTTTCCTTATTTTACCCACTCTCCCATCACTTCTCCCATCTTAAAGAAGTCCCTCTAACATTCTTTGTACTACTGGTTTAGTGGTGATAACTTTCTTTAGCTTTTTTTTTTACCTAAGAAGCTTTTTATCTATTCTTCAATTTTGAATGCTAGCCTTGCTGAATACATTATTCTTCATTGTAGATCCTTGGTTTTCATCACGTTGAATATTTTCTGCCAATTCCTTCTGGCCTGTAAAATTTCTGGTGAAAAATCAACAGAGAGTTGAATGGGTGTCCCTTTATAAGTTACTACTTGCATTTGTCTTGCTGTTTTTATAATGTTCCCTTTTTCTTTAACTTTTGCCATTTAAAATATGTGTCTGGGGGTGTTCTGTTTGTGATCATCTTGTTTGGGACTCTGTGCATCTTGGACTTGTATGTTTCTTTCCTTCACTAAGTTAGGAAAATTTTCAGTCATTATTCTTGCAAATAATTTTTGATCCCTTGCTTTTCTTCTGTCCCTTCTGGTAACCTATGATTTGAATATTTTTACATTTAATATAGCTGCAAATTATCATTCAGTCCCTCAAGCATTTTTGCAATGATTGCTTTGAGCTCTGTTTTTGATGGATCGTCTGTCCCCATCTCTTTATTATAAGATCTCTTTCTCTGGTTTCTCACTTTGGCAACCTTTCTGGACCCTCGCTGTTGCAGTTTCTTTCATGTTCGCTGCTGATACTGGGAAGGCAGAGGTCTGCTGGGGAGGGTAGTTTGTGGCTTTGTTTCCTTCCTGTGGCTCTGGGGGTCATGCAGGGAGTTTGGGTGTGATTACAACTTTCTGTTCTCAGTTTGCTTTGCACACAGATTCTGCCCTGAACCTTAGAGTGAGTCCTCTATGCTGGCCTTTCAGACCATGTTGGTTGTGGGCTGACAAACATGTGCCCAGTCCCCGTCCTCCTTTACTTTCCCAGCTGGAGTGTTTGTGCTGTTGCTCCTTACTGCCCAGTTGCTCCCACTCCTCTGGGAACTGGAGTGAAGTCTGGAAGCTGGATTTTGCAGACCAGTCTGTACCACCTGGGGCCAAAGTAAGATGGTTATACGATCTCATGCCCTCACCTCTGGGCCTCATTTCCTTTGTCCCGCAGACCAAGTGAGGTCTCAAGTGCTCTCTTGCTGCCTTCTTCCTCCTCCCTCTCACAGTGGTAGAGTTCCACGCGGGGATCTGTGCACGTGGTCATGTCTCTGCAATTTCCCTTTTATTTCTTATTTGTTTAGACTTCTGCCTGTCTGCAATTACCTTAATGTGATGAGTGGGTTTCTTAGCTGTGATTGTGTGTTGTGAGAGAGGGTCCTTGGTTTAGGTATAGGTGTTTCATTAGTTGTAATCTCCAGAGGAGTTTTTCAGAGGTCCCTTTCATGCCTCCATTTTGGAGCCATTCTCAACATTCTTAATAAGTTTTTAACAAGGAGCCCCGCATTTTCATTTTGCACTGGGCACCATCTCCTGCATTCCTCGTTACTCAGTGCCAGTGCCAGTCCATCTGACTAGCCTCTCTTCAAATTGTTGGTAACTTTATTTCATGGGTCTTATTATACTTTTCTGACATTAGGCCTTGAAAGGGACCATTCCCTATACCTTGATAAATCCTCCTAACTTCAAACCTTAGGACAAAGGGGTTACACATAGAAGTCTTAGACCCATCCTCACTCCAGACTTCTGTACATCTGTCTGGTGAACCCCTATATAACTGATGGCCTTACAGAGATCTGGTCCAGTATGCCCTCTGACTGCCTGTATGGAGAGTGATGGGCAGATTCTTTCTCTGAAGAGAATAAAATATAATTATCTCTGGTAGGACACCTTACTACATGTAAAACACTAGTGCCTGGAGATATTAATAAGTGTTATAAAAAAGAGGAGTTATGTGTACAAGGAACTTTGCAAACTGAATTTAAAAAATTAAATAGCACTTTTTTTTCCCTGAGGGACTTCTCAGTTCACTTAATGTGTGAAAGCACACCCTGACTCTCCAAGTTGGGGGCTGAGGGAGAACTAAAGTATGTAGTGCTTTATGAACTTATGTCAAGGCACCTCTTTTTTTCCTAGGGACCTTGCAGGATGAATTTTCCACAGGAAAAGGTCAGGGGAATGTTCTTTTAAACAAATTAAGCCCTTACCAATCTGAACCTTTAGTTTATTTCATTTTCCATTGAAATATCACCATGTAAGAAAGCACACACCTAAGTGAGAATTTCTTTGTCTTTAATTCTTCCCTTCCTTTGCACCTCTGCTGACATATATACTCTACAGCAGCTTAGGGAGCACTAGTCAAATATATGCTGACTGGATGGGATAATGATGGTGATGATGATGATGAAGATGATCACAATAGCTAACATTTACCAAACACTCCCTCTATGCCAATAAGCACTGTTCTAAGCACTTGCCATGTATCATTTTATTTAATACCATAGTCTACTTTAAAGAATACCTTGAAAAAAATACCTTGTGTTTGTAATACAAGGAACCCAAATTTACAATGCATAAATCTCAATGAACATAGTCGATAGTAAATTCGGCAATTTTTGTCACCAGGTAGCAGTATTTCCAGTGGTATATCACCACTCAATAGACTATAGAATACATTTTCTCTAAAACAAACAAAACAAAGAGGAAAAAAACTTTCTAAACCAACAGCAAATTACTGACAGCTTAATTGTATACTTATTGGGGAGGAAATTGAAACATCTGGCACTTTTTCCATTCAAATATACATCAATGAATGGCTGATGATACTGCTCTTCAAAATGTTCTGGAAGCTGGGATCTGATTAGTTGAGTGAGCTCTAAAGCAAATGCTGGGGTAAATATGTTCTCAGCCTTGAAGTTATGCTCAGGTCATAAAATATTTCTGTAAACACATGTAGCAATATTTCAACTAATGAAATATTTAACATAAAAAAGAGAACTCACTTAGTTTTTTGTTTTTTTGTTTTTTTTTTTTGGAAAAAAGTAATAGAAAAAGTTGATATGATGACTGCCACTCTCAAAACAAGTAGCTTTGGAACTCAACAATTTTTCAGGCCTCTCTATCACAACAAATAGCTTTGGAACTGAAAAATTTTCAGGCCACTCTAGACTGTAGATACTATAGAGATCCTGTTACATGTAATCACCAAATTTTACTAGTTCTTTTATTCATTGCACCTCAAACTCCACCTTCTTCAATAAAGGAGTGTTTCTAGGTATTCCTGGGGAATGGATATTACCGGTGAGCACAAATGACTCCAACCAGCTGTTTAATCAGCTACCATGTGGTTTCTGCCATGTCTTCTGCTTCCACTTTCTCTGTTCCCTTCCTTCACTGAGCATCATGGCATGAGACAGGCACCACTCTCCTTCACTAGGCATCTCCTGACATCTTTCACCAGGCTCCTTGATGTCTCACTGAAGCTGAGGCACTAGAGACACAAATGTCAGACCTCTATGGTGCTATGCTAACAAATGGGGAAGAATGCTGCTGGTGCCTTATTGTCTGTTTTAGTGAAATGAGGAACACTGAGTAGCATAAGTGAACTTAAGCCTCATCATTCTTATTGGAAGCATGCAGATATTTCTTTCATCATAAGTTACAAAAGGGGAGCAGAATTTGAAACCCCCAAATTTACGTATTTGGCATAAGAGTTGTTATTTTAGACTGGTTACTTTTAAGAAATAGCAGACATAGAAGAAGCTCTAAAAACTGACTTAAACCTACCCTCTTGTGAGGGAAATTTACATTCATAATAAAAATCTCCATTTGCAAGGGTGTCTCTCTCTCTGTACCATGAGGGAAAATGAACAAATATCTAGAAACTCTAATCAATGGAGAAGATAATGACTTAAATCTGAATAATAACCTTACCTTTGTTTATTATGCTTTTCCTAGTAACCTCCAATAATTGGCTCCTCATTTCCTCCTTTGCATAAATCTTCCTTTGTCTTTAGCTGGAGATGGTATTTAAGGTGGTGGCTTCGACCATTACAGAAAATTACTATCTTTTATGTGTAAAGGAGGTATACATATTATTAAACTTCTGGGGCTTTTTTTTCCTGTTAATTTGTCTTTTATTAAGTAAGGGAACCTCAGCCAAAAACCTCGAAGGGTAAAGGGAAAATTATTTTTCTTCCCTTATAGTACTCAGTCTCACATGTAAATGTACAAGAACAAATTAGAGTGGTTATTTTTTCCTTAAATAGAACTTCCTCAACTTTTTGTGTGTCATGCATCCCTTTAGCAGTCTGGTGAACTCTATGAACTCTTTCTCAGAATAATGTCTTAAATTCATATAAGAAAATACATTGGATTACAAAGGAAACCAGTTACACTGAAATACAGTTATTAATCTATTTTAACATATTTTAAATATGTTAAAATATGTTAAATATGTTTATTTAATGTTAACACATTAAATAAATGATCTAGCAGCAAATCTAACACCACAATTCAAAGTAGTATAAAGTAAGTAATATTTTGAAACATCTGAAAAAAATTGCAATGTGATATAAAAATACCTGTGAATTCCACCCATGACAGAGTAACAGATACTACTACTACCATTGTGATTTGTTGCCTGTTTTCATAATTGGGGTGAGGGATGCTAAATTTCAAAAATGTAATTATTATATTTTTCCTTCCAAGTTTACGAACCCCATGAATTCAATACATGAATTCCAGATTAATAATCACTGCCGTAGAATGTGTTCTCTTTAAAAAGTTCTCACAAGGCCTCATGTTAAAAAACTTATAGAGACATCATCAAGATGGCAGCATAAAAGAAGATTCTTGAAAACTCTCCTAGAAAATACAACAAATTGAACAACTAAGATCCAACAAGGGAATACCTAAGCAACACATAGCTTCAGCTTAGAAACCCACTCATAGTAAGAAAACACCTAAGTATCAGAGAAAGGGAAGTGAGTGGGAGAAAAAAGAAAGGGGGAAGTGTGTAAACAGGGCTGCAGAATTTGAGCCAGAGACCGGCAGAAGAGTGATTGATCCAGGGGCCAGGGAACATGAGCTGAAGCACAGTGTAACCCCGGGTGGGTTAGAGGCTGAGAAATGACAGGGTAGAGGCACAAGCAGCTTAAGTATGGCATGTCCCTGGACAAGTTAGGGCCCAAGCTGAAGCATGCTACAAGGCCCTGGGCAGGTTTAGAGCCCCAGCCAGAGCACATGCAGCCCTAGACCTGCTCAGAGCTGGAAGTTGATAGGTGCAATAGCACTGACTCGATCACAAAGTGGCCCTGGGCAACCTAGAGACTAAATGCTGGCAACCATGGAAATGCTGACCAGAGCAAAACACAATTCTGGGTGAAGAATGGGTTAAGGGGGAGAGAGAAAGGCAGAGTTGACGGTACACACTTGTCCTGGACCAGTGCACTTTTGAGAGGACAGGCTTGTGTTACAGCTGAGCCCAGCACCCAGGGCAGCAATCTTGGAACACACAGCAGTTGTAACCTGCACTGCCCTCACTGCCAGGCAGAAACCATACATACAAAACCTGGCTGTTTCCCTTTATTTTTCCCCAAACCTTGCCTCCACAATTCCACCTAGTACCTGCATACAATTAGCTACAATCAGAAAACCACCATTACCCTGTGCTAAACAAACATGAGCTTTTCCCAACAAAACCTGTCCCCACTCTTCCAGCTGAAACTTCCTGCAGGGCTCAGGAAAACTGCAAAAAACCAACCATGACAGCTTTGACTTGCACTGGGATCACAGAAGCATTGAATACCACCACATCCTCCCAAAAAGGAGGCACACTGAGACCAAGGCCACGGGGTCCAAAAAGAGAAGCCCAGCTTCCAGGAAATCTCCAGTGTTAGAAGAACAAATAACCAAGAGAAAATATTGTAAGATGCTGCAGTGACACCAACTGAGGAACAAAAATGGATCTCCTCATATCTGTCAGGGAAAAAGTCATTATTCCCAGGAAAAGAAACACTCCATCAATAATGAGTACCCTATGGAACAAAACTGCTCAAAAAGAAAATGAAAAATCTCCAGAAAAGAACTAGAAGATATAGAAATATATATTCTAAATGATAATTCTGAAAACACCCAGAGAGATTAAAAAATAAATTGGTGGAGCACACGCAGGCAGGTAGATGATCTCAGAAAAAAAATTTGTGAATAAAATGAATACTTTAAAAAAGAAATTGAAACTATAAAAAGGAACCAAATAGAAATTCTGGAGATAAACAATGCAATAAAAACAAATGAAAAATGAAATAACTAGCATAGAAAGCAGGAACAATCAGATGGAGAAAAGAATTAGTGATACAGAGGATAAAAATATGGAAATGTTACAAAATGAAGAAAAGAGAGCTTTGAGAGTAAAAAGAAATGAAAAAATTCCGTAAGAATTATATGATTTCATTAGAAAGAACAACAAAAGAAAATAAAGATACTAGAAGGGACAGAACAGAATTCCACAGAGATCTTACTCAAACAAATAGTAGAGAAGAACTTCCAAATCTATAGAAAGAGCCAAAACACCCAATTCAAGAAGAAAACAGTACCCTTAACTACCTGAATTTTAGCAGATGTTATTTAAGGCACATTATACAGAAAATGCCAAAGATTAAAGATAAAGAAAGAGTTCTCAAAGCATCTAGGAAAAGAAACACCCATAACCTATAAAAGAAAGGCCATCAAGCTGTCATCAGACTTCTCAGCAGAAACTTTACAAGCCACGAGGGAGTGGAATCAAATCTTCAAAATATTGAAAGAGAAAAATTACCAGCTAAGAATAACTTATCTAGCAAAGCTATTTCTTAAACATGGAGAAACAAGAACCTTTTCAGACATACAGAAACTGAGGGAATTCTTTAACACAAGTCTGGCATTTCAAAAAATACAGAAGGAGGCTATTTGACCTGAAACAAAAAATCAAAATAAATAAGAAAAAGATGGGACCAAAGAACAAAACAAAACAAAAAACCCCCATGAAAATGGAGGAAGGAAAGGTTTAAATTTCCAAAAGAGAATGCAGATAAGAAGCATGCTTAAGAAAAGGAGGCACTATATATATATATATATATGAAACTTTCTTTTACAAAAACTTTATGATAACCACTCAAAAAAAAAAAAAAAAAACAAACCTCAGAACTGAAACACATAACCAAAATAAAACAGAAAATAGAAGGAAAAATCATAAAACAGCATCAAATTAAAATATCTGACAGTAAAAAAATAGTAAATAATAAATTAA
Source organism: Lyroderma lyra (assembly GCA_004026885.1). Taxonomy (NCBI): domain Eukaryota; kingdom Metazoa; phylum Chordata; class Mammalia; order Chiroptera; family Megadermatidae; genus Lyroderma; species Lyroderma lyra. The sequence continues at coordinate 12,995 of PVJL010017779.1, forward strand.
GCCATTGAATTATCAGGAAAACAAAAGATTAAATGATTATAGAAAATCCTCATATATAAATTATCACCCCAAATGTAAATGGGCCAAACATCAATAAAAATGCACATAGTAGCAGACTGAATTAAAAAATGAAACCCATCCATCTGCTGTCTCCAAGAAACACACCTCTGCCACAAGAATAAACACAGACCCAAAGTGACAGGGTAGAAAACACTTTTCCAAGAAAATGGCATCCAGAGAAAAGCAGGTATAGCCATACTTATATTTGATGAAACAGACTTCAGAATAAAAAAGTAATAAAAGATAAACACTTCATAACGATAAAGAGGAAAATACAATAAGAACACATGACACTTATTAATATATATGCCCCAAATCAGAAAGCACCAAAATTAACAAAGCAACTACTAACAGATCTAAAAGGAGAAACTCACAAAAACACAATAATAGTAAGAAACCTAAACACCTCCTTGGCAGCCATGGACAGATCATTCAAACAGAAAATAAAGAAGGTAATATCAGTTTTAAATGATACATTATAGCAATTGAACATAATTGACATTTGTAGAACACTTCATCCTACAACAAAAGACTACACATTCTTTTCAAGTGCACATGGAACATTATTAAAAAGAGATCATATCTGGGTCACCAAGCTAGACTCGGCAAATTCAAGAAAATTGAAATCATACTAAGTGTACTCTCAGACAACAAACCTTTGAATGTGAAGATCAACTGCACAGCAAACAACAAACAAACAAACAAAAACATAAAAAATGTGTGGAGATTAGACAATATGTTATTAAAATAGAAAAAAGAAGAGACTAAAATACATAGAAACTAATGACAATGAAAATGCAACATATTAAAATTATTGGGACACAGTGAAAGCAGTATTAAGAAGAAAATTTATATCATTACTGGCCTATCAGATGAAACAGGAAAAAACACAAGTAAACAATCTAACATCACATCTTAAAGAACTAGACAAAAAGAAAAAAAAAACCCAAAATCAGCAGAAGGAAGAAAATAATTAAAAATTAAAGCAGAACTAAATGAAATACAGAGCAGAAAAACAATAGAAAAAATTAATGTAACAAAGAGCTGGTTCTTTGAAAAAAATCAATAAAATTAACAAAACTCTGGCTAGGCTAACCAAGGGAAAAAGAGAAGACACGAATAACCAAAATTAGAAATGAAAAGGGAGAAATTGTGACTGATATCTTTGAAATACAAAGAATAATAAAGAATACCACCAAATTTAACAATCTAGAAGAAGTGGCCAAGTTGCAAGAAACATATAGACTGAACCAAAAAGAACTGGATAATCTAAATAGACCAAACAATAGTAAGAAAATTGAAACAATCATCCAAAATCTCCCCAGAAGCAAAGGCTCAGGACCAGACAGTCTCAGAAGTGAGTTTTATCAAGCATTCAAAGAGGAATTAACACCTGTCCTCCTCAAACTCTTGCAAAAAATGGAAGAGGCAATACTTCCTAACTCATTCAATGAGGTCAACATTACCATAATACCAAAACTTGGTAAGGATAACACACACAAAAAGAAAACTATAGACCAATGTCGCTGATGAACACAGGTGCAAAAATCCTAAATAAATACAAGCAAGTAGAACAGAACAATACATTAAAAAAATTATATATTATAATAAAGTGGGATTCATCCAAGGAGCACAAGGATGGTGCAACATACACAAATTGATCAATGTGATACACCACGTAAAGAAAATATAACATAAAATCATATTATTATATCAATTAATGCAGAAAATACATTCAACATGATACATCTGTTAATGATTGAATCGTTTAATAAAAATTGGTATAGAAAGAAAGTACCGCAACATAATAAAGGTCATATATGACAATTATCAACTAATACCATGCTGAACAACAACAACAATAAAACTTAAGCTTATTCTTCTAAAACTACGAAAAGAAGAGGTATGTCAACTGTCACCACTGCTATTCGACAGAGTACTGGAAGTTGAATAAACCAAAAAAAGAATGTGAAGGACTTATACACTAAAAACTATAAGAAACTATTAGAAGAAATTGAAGAGGACACAAAGAAATTGAAAGATATTTGATGTTCATGGGCTGGAAGAATCAACATAGTAAAAAAGGCCATATTACCCACAGCAATATACAGATTTAATGCAATTCCAATAAAAATTTCACAGACATTCTTTCAAGAAATTGATTTAAAAAACTATCAGATTTATATGGGACCACAAAACACCTCGAATCACCAAAGCAATTCTACCAAAAAAAAAAAAAAATTAGGCTGGAGGTATCACACTTCCTGATTTCAATCTACACTACAAAGCATCAATAATTAAAATAGGGAGTTCCCTGATGGTGTAGTGGCTTAAGGTTTCGGTGTTGGCGCTGTCAGCACTGTGGCCTGGGTTCGATTCCCAGTCAGGGAGCTACCCACATACCAAAAAAAAAAAAAAAAAAAAAAAAAAAAAAAAATAAAATAGCTTGGTATTGCAGAAAAACAGACACACAGACCAATGAAACAGAATAAAAACTTCAGAAACCCACAAATATATGGACAAATAATTTCTAACAAAGGAGTGAAAAATACACAATGGGGAAAAGAAAGCCTCCTCAGTAAATGGTGCTGAGAAAATTGGAAAACCACATACAAAAGTATGAATCTGAACTGTGAACTGTCACCATATACTAAAATTAACTGAAATGGATTAAAGACCTCCACATAAAAACTGAAAAAATAAACTATAGAAGAAAACATTGGTACTAAACTTATGCCCCTTGTATGGGGGTGGGGGAGGACTTATGAACCTGGCTTCAAAGGCAAAGAAGTAAAAGCAAAAATAAATGAATGGGACTATATCAAACTTAAAAGCTTCTGCACAGCAAAAGAAACCATCAACAAACCAAAGAGGCAACCAATGGAGTGAGAGAAAATATTTGAAAATATATGAAAAAATGCTCAATTTCACTAGCTATTAGGGAAATGCAAATCAAAACCAAAATGGGATACTGCCTCACATCTGTTAGAATAACTATTATCAATAAGACAAGGAATAACAAGTGTTGGAGAGGCCGTGGAGAAAAAGACACCTTCATACACTGCTGGTGAAATGTAAACTGATACAACCACTATGAAAGACAGTATGGAGGTTCCTCAAAAGTTAAGAATATAGTTACCATATGACCCAGCAATCCCCCTTCTAGGTATCAACCAAAAAAACTTGAAAACCTTAGTCTGTGAAGATATAGCCCAATGTTCATCGCAGCACTGTTCATGGTGGCTAAGTCATGGAAACAACCAAAGTGTCCTCTGATAGATGATTGGATAAAGAAGCTGTGGTACATATACACAACAATATTACTCAGCCATAAGAAAAGATGAAATACTGTGACATGAATGAATCTTGAGATCATCATGCTAAGTGAAATAAGCCAGAGAGAAAAAAAACAAGAATTACATGACTTTACTCATATGCGGAATATAAAATTGAAAGCAACAAAGAAACAAAAACTCATGGACACTGTCAATAGTTTAGCAGTGAGATGAAGGTAAGAAGGGAGGAGGGTGAGAAAGGAGGAAGGAAGAGTCAAATATATGGTGATAGAAGGAGAATTAACTCTGGGTGGTGAACACATAATGCAACACATAGATGATGTATTGTAGAATTTTACACCTGGAACCTATGTAATTTTTACTAATCAGTGTCACCCCAATAAATTTAACAATTGAAAAATAAAATAATATATAAATTAATTAATAAATACTTAAAGCTTCCCATCTCTGCAGTGTATTGTTTAAGTCCAGACAAATCCAAATCAGCCAGGAGTCAAGCCAGAAACCCTAGTATATTTACATGAATTTTTTTTAATTCATTTTTATTGTTAGACTTATTGGGGTGACATCTGTTAGCAAGGATTACATAGGTTTCAGGCTTACAGTTCTACAGTGCATTGTCAACTTGTTGTATAATAAGTTCACCACCTAATGTGACTTCTCTTTCCATCAACTTATATTTAGCTTCCCCCCTCCTCTCCCACCCCCTCCCCTTTCTCCCCTCCCTAACCCACTCGTCCCCAAATAAACATTAAACTATTGATTGTGTCCATGGGTTATTTGTTTGTTCATTTCTTTTTTAAACCCAGAAATAAACCCACAAATATATGGACAAATAATTTTTGATAAAGGAGCAAAAAACATACAATGGGGAAAAGACAGCCTCTTTAGTAGGTGGTGCTGAGAAAACTGGAAAAACACATGCAAAAGAATGAACCTGAGCTGTGAACTCTCTCCATATACAAAAATTAACTCAAAATGGATTAAAGACCTTCATATAAGACCTGCAACAATAAACTGTATAGAAGAAGACATTGGTACTAAACTTATGGACCTAGGACTCAAGGAAGACTTCATGAACCTGACCTCAAAGGCAAGGGAAGTAAAAGCAAAAATAAATGAATGG
>PVJL010017780.1:0-17481 GCA_004026885.1 Lyroderma lyra
TGAAATTGTCAATACTGTTTTACTCTGATGTCACCTGTCACACTGGCTGATGCTAAAGACCTGAAACCACCATCGAACCAAAATCACTGATCAGCCACTCGAGGCCGCATCCAGCAGGTCGTACCAGCCGTACTGCACAGTAGCTTAAAAGTGTGTCAGAACAACTGCCTGTGCCCTTTCTAGTACTAGTGTCAGGTGTGCAAAACGCAGTGATCAGACACTTCCACACCTCCTGAAGCGAACACCCCAACAAGCCCAGCACCCAGCTGACAGCACCACGGCAGGAGCAGGGCCTCGAACCCCTACGCTGTACTCCCCGCCCCGGGGCCACTGCAGACTTCTCACTGTAGTGAATCAAATGGGCGTCTCTGCGTACGACCGCCTGGCCAGCGTGAGCCAGAAGAAGAAAGAATCCCCCTCGGATGGCCAGCAGAAAACGGGAGCACAAGTGTCCTTTCAGAGAGTTCAACAGCGTCCCTCCACAAGGGCCGTCGGAAACAATCCAGCCGCGTCACAGGAAAAACAAAGGCATTTATGGCTGGATTCTTTCCGGACGGCCCCGTACACATCGGGGCATGTGTTCTGGGGTCCGATTTCAGGTCTCCACACGGTGCGGCCACGAGCAGGGCAAAGCCCCCTGACCGGCAGGGCGGGGCCCACACCTCAGACCATTTAGCGGGCGGAAGGACACGAAGCAGACCGGACAGCAGCGTGCCGTGCGTGACCGCCGCGCTGGGGACCCCGCTGACATCTCTGGGACACACTTATTTCTGAGCAGCACTTAAAATCGCCCCACTCTGAAGGCTGGAAGGGCCTTGAATTTTAGTTTTCTTCGAACTATATTAGGATTTTTCCACTTTGAGTCTCTGTATTGATCTCCTTTACTTAAACTGGGCTAAGAATAGCTCCTGTTCAGACCGGTCTTCCCAGGAATTTGATCCGTTTAATATTGCCAGACACAGTCCTGTATCAGACCTGGGATAACGTTGCTTGGGATTCACGCTTAAATAACTTCCTTTGCAGGCGGGATCCTGAAGTGAAGAAGTTCAATGCCTAAGTTTTCATTGATTCAATCCATAATAGGTCCAAAAAACTCAACAGGCTAAACATAACCAACTCCTCTCTGTCTTCCTCGCAACCCATATGCTCCTTCCACCTTCCGTGCCTCACGTTCCTTCTCTTGTTTTGGGGAGGCGGGTTTTGGCCTGAAAGGTGGGGAGGCGGGGGGGTCGGTCAGGTCTAATATCGAAACCTGTGGGCATTCTGCATTGCACTTCTGCTCCTAAGGGGTGGACGCATCCTCTGGGGAAGGCAATGTCACACAGCAGGTGGTGAGGTCCCCCGCTCCCCCCCAAAACTAAAGAGAAGCAGACCAGCTTTAAGGAGTCCCCCCACCCCAAGTGCCATTTGAAGAATGCTGATCAAAGTATTGTTCGAATCCCCAATTGCATTCATGTCTTCAGGTCTTACTTTGCGTGCCGTTCGCTTTGTTAAGTCAAGGACATTGGCTGTCCCCTGTGAGATGCACTCCATGAAGCTTGTCCTCCGGGGACCCCCGGTGCTGGGAGGGGCCCTGACCTCTCATCACGTGTGCATGTAACTTCTGCTTCTCAGAGGAGCCCCAAGACCTTTCAGCCATCTTCCTTGGTCCTCAAACAAGCTTCCGGGAAGGGGCGGGGGGATAAACACAGGTGACAGAAAAGTGAACGCCCCACAGCACCATTCCAAATGAAAATGGCCAGACAGGTGAGCCGTGGAGAGGCAGGTCTCGTATCAGACTCGTGTCGCCAGCTCTGGGCATCAAATCTGGGTGGCAGCCAGGGGGAAAGAGGCGACCTTGTGAGCTGGGGAACACATTTAAGTAAGAACCCAGACAACTCAGAGCCTTACTCACGGCAGCCCAAGATGGCAGGGCGGGCCTGCCCCACGCCATCCCACCTCTGCTAGCCGTGCCGTGAGCTGCTTTCCCATCATGGGGTGCCCCGGGCGCACACCTCAATTCGCTGTAATGTGATCAGTGCTGTCGGGGGGGTGGGGCTGCAGGGACACGAGTTACCCTGACCTTGTGTCTTGGACAGAGAGCGTTCTCCTCCACCCTGCAAACAGGTACACAGGTGCCAAGGCAAGCGTATCAAAGAGCCCCCTGAAGGCTGCCCGTTGGAGCTAGGGGAGAGAGTAGCTTCATTCTTCATTTTCACACAACGGTGCTCGAACACAGCGGACCACTAAGGGTGCAGTGCATTCGGGGTCTCATCACCAAGCCGGCTCCGCCCCGCCCTGCCCTGCTCTGTACAGAGATGTCAGGCCTGGGGTCCCACGGGGTCGGCGCTGATGGCAATCCCAAAGCAGCCTGCAGCACACGGCGACACGCAGGGCGACGAGGCGGGACAGGGCGTGCGGGGACTCGACTCACTGCTTTCATCTGTCTGACCCGGGCGGCCAGCCCTGCTGCCGACCCCTGGGGCAGTGTTTGCCACCACCGCCTCCCTGGAGTCAAGCAAATACTTTCCAAGTCCCCAGTTCCAACCTGCACAGAGTCCCTCCCGCCTTAGCTCAGACCGAGCCCGCCCTCTTCGGGTCAGGTGTACGCGGCGGCTCATTGCACGGCTTGCTAAAGGCCACCTGAGTGCCCCACGTCAAGTGGCAGCGGTTAAAGGCCACGGCGAGGTTCCCATCGCTCTGGGCCACTTCTCCCACCGCAGCCCAAGAAACCATTCGCTCGGCTGCGCTCTCTCGTCATGCAGGGCATGCTCGCAGCATGTGACCCCACGACACAGTGGCACGTCCCCGAACACCAGCCAAAGCACCCCTCTCAGCCGACGGCTACGACCTGAGGTGCAGAGGCTACCGTCACCCATCCGGTTGAAACTGCAGTTGGCAGAGGTAACCGTTCTCTATGCACAAGGGCAGATTCGGGGCAGGCGGCAACGTACCCAGACACTCGGAGGTGACTGGGCCACACTGGAAGCAAGAGCTGGTGTCGCAGCAGCGGAGGGAAAGATCGCGCGACGGTCGTGCAAACAGCCAGCCGGAGCGGCTGCTGGCCCCTCGGGCCCTGTCACCCCTCAGTCTCACCCCTCAAACTTTCTTTACTAAGGCAGGAAAGGTTAAAAATGCATTTCAGGAAGACTTTCAGACAGCACTGATTTGAAAGGCGCTTCTGATAAGCTACATACAGTCACTGTAAACTCAGGAGACGTTTTGTGGCACGTGCATTGAGATTAAACAGAATTTTACTCCATGTGTCCATGTGCCATCTGTCACATTCAGAGAAAAAGGGACAAGGTAAGAAATCTCTTCTTACTTACTTTGGATGTTCAAACTTGTCTATAAGATCAACTTTTTCCACCAGGTCTCCGCCAATTGTTCGGACTAAGTCGTAGAAGTCGTTTTCGGTGTAGTTCTCAGAGGGCAGCCAGAACGAAATGTCATTGATCACAGGAGGGTATTTGCTAAGCGGCTAACAGAACGAGAGAAGAAAAGACAGAATGATCCATTAGTCACACGAGGATGTTTACGTTATTCGCGGAAAATTACACTTAGCTAATTAGAAAATGCTGATAAAACATTGTAGCACTTGAATTTTCAGGAACAAAATGAACTTAAAAGATAAGTCCATATTCAAAATTGGCACATGCCATTATGAATGTTATAGATTCTTATCACATTCGTGTGAAACATTATCATACAGTATATTTATGTCACCATTAGTGTTCAATTTAGTATAAAGAAATTGGAATTTATCATATTTTAGTTTTTTCCATTTGAATACTAGAGGAGAAAAGTTCAAATTTAATTAACAACCAATTCATTAACTTCTTGTGCTACTTTCAGGAAGCTATTTTAATGGAGAAGTAAGTAAGGGCTTGTCAAAATTGATATTTCAATTAGTAATATCATTATTTGTTAGTATTTCTAATTATTAAGATAACTGGATTGAGAAGCAGTCACTTAGGGAGTTACTTTTCAAATTATGCCTCTAAGGACATAGTAAACACAATGGGGCCATTTCCTCTTATTTCCCATTTTTCTCTAATTTATTAGAGCTCACCAGTCCATCATCATATTACATAGACACTTAAAACCAGATACTTTTAGGAGCTGTTGCATTTGTTTATAAGGCTAACATATGAGCACACTTTAGGTCTGTAAGCTACCACCACAACAAAAGATTTTTATTAAAGGTTTTATTATATAACTCTGAAGTCCTAAAGGAATATCTGCTAAAGCTATAAATCTGTTAGAAGGGCACATTTATAAATTGATTTACATCAAGCCTGATATCACTCTAAACCCTGTGGTGAATCACCGATCAGAAAAAGCATAAAACTTTTAAAATGGCAAGACCTCTGACAAACCAAATACTCAAACATAAATGATTATTCAACTTGAAATAACAATAAAGTTGTCCAACGAGGCATCACTCTTGAACATACACTTCCAATGAACATAATAAAGCTACCACCCACGTCACCTGCAGTACACCACGCTTTCTCTCCCAAAGCCAAGATGCCATGATAAATAATCCCCAGGTTAATAGAGAAACTCAGATGACAGAGTTCGGTGGTTACGCACGTTCATTTCCTCTGACGACACCCCCTCTCCACGTAAGCAACATGGAACATTAGAGAGATCAGAGAAGAGGCTGGGACTGCCAAGAATTAGTGTGAAATCTCTTCAACGGATCCAATGGAGGCACCATGCTTGCTGAGCTCGGATGTGAGACAAGGTGACAAGAGATGGGAGAAGGGGCCCAACTGAGCACGTGTGTCAGCAACCGACCGACAACGGCCAACATGGTGACGCATCACCGAGAATACAGCGATATACCTACTACACTAAGTACAGGTTTTAAAACCAGGGAGAAAGCCCAGATGATGATATTGCGAGCTTTGTTCAAGCTGACAAAGACAAACAAGTTTACACTAATGGTTTCACCAAGGGACATCACTGAACAGATTAGTGTGGGTCACATGTGGGACACCTCTTAGTCACCCTTGCTTTTTTTGAGGGGGACGATAAAATTTCCTTTTGAAAAGAAGATGGTAACCACAGACCAGTTGGTACTGAAAAGCACACAGGCTTTCTGGTGCTGAAGCACAGGTCGTGATAAAAACCATCCAGGGTGAACTTTCCACCGCCGGTTTCAACTGTATTACACGTGGTAGCAGAGGTCGGGTTTCTTGAAGATTTAAGCCAATCAAAGCAAAAATGGCACATTACAGGAAAGCTAGAGAGGGGATGCGGAAATACAAATGTCTACGAAACGTCCTGTCCGCAAACACCTTGCATCAATCCGGCCACCTTTGTCGGCCTTTCCTTTTTCTTCCATGAGCTCCTTCGACCACATTTATTGGACACCACACCATGTGCAGAGAGATACGAAAGGCACACAGAGGCATCAGGGTTGGTAAAACACTCTTTTCCCCAAGAAATGCACAGGCTGACGGGGAGGTAAGTCTGGGCGAATTCTCACATTTAAGTCTCGGGTAAGGGATGAAGACGGGGACTATGTGAACCTAAGGGCTTGTCCAAGGCCATGAACGGGCGGGGGGGAGGAGGCGCTCAGGGCAAGAAAGAGGTCTTCAGGACAAGACACCCCTGTTCCAGCAGCAACCCCCAGGAGATAACACCTGAGGTTCCTTGAAGTTCCAAATGCTAAGAAGAGATGAACCGTGTCTACAGCGCGTTCAATTTGAGACAATCAGAACGTTCAAGTGGACGCGGCTAGCAGGCACCGGGCAGAACCAGCAGGCAGAAGGGGCGGGGCCTCGGGCGGAAGGGGAAGGGTCTTAGGCGGAAGGGGCCTCAGGCAGAAGGGGAGGGGCCTAGGGCAGAAGGGGTGAGGACTCAGGCAGAAGGGGCTGGGCCTCGGGTGGAAGGGAAGAGGCCTCCGCTGAATGGGAAGGATCAGGCGGAAGGGGAAAGGTATCAGGTGGAAGGGGAGGGGCCTCAGGCGGAAGGGGCGGGGCCTCGGGCGAGGCGAAGGCCCGCGGCGTGTTTGCGTGGTCGTCCCCGCAGTGTCTAACAGAGGGGTTGCTTGGAGGAGTTACTGTGACGTGTAGAGATAAGGTAAGACTTCTTGTCGCACTCGATCAATGCCCTAATACAGGAACTTGATCCCCTAAGGGATCCCAGGGTCACTCAGCTCCTGGGTTTACCTCCTGCCTGCTGCTATGTGGCCTTAGGTTGTAGCCTAACGTTCAGATAACTCAATTTCACTTATTAAGTAGTGTTAACGTTTTCCCCAAATTTTAAGAAATTAATTTATATTTTTGTACAAAAATAAGAAAGAGTGAGGTTTTCTTTATCTGGGTTTCAGTGGCATTAACATCAGAGTGTTTCGTCATCCACCCCAAGGTGTCCATACCGGAAGTCTGGGTTTACTGTGAAAGTGTAACGTTGTTACATTTGTAGCCGTTCTCTCACATCTATGCGTTTTTTGGATGTGGCTGACCTGAATAATTTAATGACCCCAGAATAAATTTTCAGAGCTGATCTTAATGACTGGTTACTGGTTGCTCATGGCTAATCCAATTCTCCAGGAATTTCAGTCTATGCCTACAATGTGCAAATCAGCTGTCAGGAAATTTAAAATGAGTAAAACGCAGACACTCTTCAACAGCAGCTAAAAATTTAGTGAAAGAGAAAGGTCTAGAAATGCTCACAATATAAGGCATTCTAGGCTATGTGCAAAAGTAAAGCAAAATCTTCCCCTGCCCCCTCAAAAACATCAAAGTGCTGACCAGGTCAGTACACTTTACAAAGCAATGCTTCCACCAACTCACACAACATGGACTGGGACAGGTAGTACACGTGGGGTTCAGGGGTAAAGGAGGGATGTGTTTGGTGTGCTGTGTCTCCTCTTCACCCTACATCCGTACCACATTACATGCTGGGACTATTTTCTCAGAGGTGGGGACAGAGCTGAGTGACCGCTGGCACTCCCATCCTGACCCTCACCACCAATGCCCATCTCTGTGCTAGGTGACACCCAGGTATGATCTGCAGGGAGGGGCTCAGGTGCATGCTGGTCATAACCTTATGACCCGTGGAACATAGGCTCTGGCCAGAAGGTTCTCAATGCAGCCCCTAACCAATGGAATGGACACCCTGATGCGGGGCCTGGCATGGGTCACTTCTGAGACCTCCCAGGGGACTGCGGTACAGGCAGAGATGGGAGACCACCATTCCAGTCTAATGCACTGTTCATGGAACTCTGTAGAGGGACACTGGTCACACATGTATCACTCCTCACCACGGCACTGGCCCACATGGAGACCTCATCTGGTAGCTCTGCTGATTTTAAAAATAGTATCCAACACTGAGAGCACTTCCTAATGCCAGCATGTACTCGGTACTGAGCTGAAGACCTTGCACACATTTCGACATTTACTCTTCAGAAACAACCTTAGGAGGTAAGTACTGTTGGTTTCCCCACTTACAGATGGAGAAGCTGTAACTTACAGAAGTGAAGTGACTCACTCGCTCAAAGTCACACCGCCATTTAGGGTGGAGCTAGGACGTGAACCTGGCTGCTTGACATCAAAGTCCGTGCTGCTAACCACGAAGATATCCCAGCTTGTTATGCGTGTGAGACGGTCAGTTTTTAAAATGTGTTCTGCCTCTATGCCCAAAAGGCAAATGACACACATTTTCCACGAACTGGAGAAAAACAGGACCTCTACTTGGAAGTGGTTTACCAGAAAGATATATATTTAGCACCTATGTTTGTGAAACAAGTTGCTGATTACGTGCACTCGGTCTCAGTGTCTGGAATCTTAACAGACACACGAGTGCTCCCAGCGGTGGTGTGTCCCCGTGTGCTTCTCCTGACACTGCTGGAGCCACTGCAGTACCAGTGCTGCAGTCCAGCCGTCTGCAGAGGTGACCTCATCCAGCCTGTGCACAAAAGAGCAGGCTCTGGGATCACAGCACTGCTGAGCAGAGCTGCAGGGCTTTTCCTGCCTTCGAAATGAAAGAGGATTTTCAATTATTCTAGAGAAAATCACCGCCAAAGACACAGCAGTGTCCTGAGCCCACCCTCCCACCACCACCTCCAAAATCAGTTTCACGTGTCTGTGAACCTGTTACTTCATAATTCACAAACAATTCCTCAGTTAATAATATTTATTAAAACGTACATTACCTCATTTAACAACCCTATGGAGTTAATATTATTGTTCCTTTTCTTTAAAAAAGTGAGAATATTGAAGCGCAGAGAATTAAGTGCTCAAGGTTATATAACTTGAGACTTAAACATGGGCAGTCCACCTTCAAGCTCATGACCTTGAGGCCATATGAAACTTTAGACCTAAAGAATGTTAACAGAATCTTCAAAAGATTCCATGATCAGATGAGTCTGGGACATGCTAAATCTAGGTTTCTCATTCAGAGCCTCGGAAACACTTGCAGGCTTTCTGAATCTCCACATAAGGGAAACCAAGTCTCCAGGTGTAGTTGTGACATCTGGTTTTGCAAAGAACACGGTACGGAACACAAGAGCTGTCCAGAAAGTGTCCAGCCACATAATTGCTCTCGTTACACCGACAACGGACGGATTTTTCCCAGACGGCCCTGATGCTACGGTAGAAAGGACTGGTCCTGGAGCCACATAAATGCAATCTCATAATTAGAGGATGAGCAAAACAGTCAAATTTCGGCAAACCTTAAGTTTTTGCAAGTTATATTTCATTTATAGACATCTATGAGGGCTGTCCGGAAAAAAACCCAGCCATTGTCAATAAAAGGAGAATGGTTACAGGGCTGGATACTTTCCGGACAACCCTCATTGTATTCGCTTATGATTTCACCTTTTCCTCATCAACCTGAAATCCCCTTGATCAAAATAAACTTTGTTGTTACGATTCCATTAGTCTAAAATTCTATTATTAATAACTACCACTGTAATACATCTGTACTAGGAAGATAACCAAAAATAACCTTACATGGGTGGGACACTTTGACATTTACTGTTTTGAAGATTCTTCGATACGACCTTTGGAGAATAGAAGCCACTGCATTGCCCTTTCACAGATGAAGAAAATGAAGCACCAACAGGTGAAATGCAGTTGATGGAAGTCAGGTGCCAAGAACACACCCTGAAGTGTGTCAGACGCTCACACACGAGTGAGACGCTGTGTTCAAGGCAGTCTCCATTATACATGCATTTTGTTCTCTTATTTGTCAGTCGCTGTAAGATTAGTCATCCAGCTCCCAGTCAGTCCCACATTTGGACCGACCCCACTCCTCACCACCGAGGCTGCAGAGGCTGCACCATGAACAAAGGACCCTAAATAGCTCGGCTCAGTCCTATTTTGATTCCTGGACCTTTAATACAGTGAGGAGCCAATACGAAGGGCCGAGAGCCCTTAAAAAAGAAATATGGAAAGTTTTTATGGTTATTCTACAAACAATAAGTAATTTCTCCACAAACCTCTGCTTTCTTTTCACATATAGTTATTCCTACAGATCTCTAGTACCTGTGTTGGTATGAAAACAACACGAGAAGAGGATATTACAGTAATAAAAATAATGCATGCTTCCTCCCTCTGCCGCCTCTTGTCATTTGGATTCCATGTAACCTAATTCTTATTCCGATCAGAGAGGAGGGAGCCCAGGAGCAGAATTTTATGAGCACCGGGGATACGCTCCCCGCGCAGGCGCAGGCACACAGTCCCCTGGCTTCCAATTACGCGTTTTACCCGCCACGTCCCTGGCCGCTCTGCTCGTACAGGATAAAGAACGCGGCTTTTGTTTCCACAGATTGTTTCAAAGACCTCTTCTTTCCGACGCTACTTGGGGGCAGACGCATATCTCGGGAAGGTTAAAAAAATAGCATGCTGATAAAATAACCATCAAGGAAACGTGCCACTGACAGAACCTAAGATGGTCTTTCTCCAAAGGACACATTTAAAAGACACACACACACACACACACACACACACACACACGCTGATCTGTAGGAAACGTACAGAGTAATATACACTGGAGAGGAGGCTGCAAAACACATGACTGCTTGTCTGCTTGTTTTGCTGGTGGTGGCGGGGTGGGGGAGGGGGAGATGGCGATGGTGCAAAAGTTGCCCCATTTTTTCTGAAAGTCTAGTGCCTTCCGTTATTTCTGTCATACAGCTTGGACGAACGGGTTTATGAAAGTGACAGGAAGACGAGACAGTGGAGTTCTGACAAGGGGGTGGCCCCAGCAGCCAGAGGGAGGGAGCTGAGCCATCTCTCATGTCACCCGAGGCCCATACCCGCCCACACCGGCCGGGACCGTTCCCTGCATGGCAGGACACTGCTCAGCAGCAGAACTGCCGCTCCCTCCGCAGCAGCTAGCAGGCCGGACTGGTTTGTCTTGTTTTCATTTTTGTGCTTTCATAAAAATCAAAATATAACCCCTATAAAGCTTCCTGAAATCCGCCCTCTGCCCACGGTGGTCTACCAGCCTTTCTCCTTATTTATTTTTGTTCCTGTTGCTGAAACTTCCGTTCGCATTCCTGGTGCAGACAGCATCCGCGTGCTCTGAAACTTGCTCGCGCGTTGCCTTCCTCTCCCGATCTCCCCGGGCACTCTCGAGCTGAGCAGGGAGTATCTCGCTGTGACCCCAGGTTGGCGGGGGTGAGCGGTCTCCAAGGAGGGGTGTCCCCGGGGCTGGGCTCACTCTGGGCTCTCCATGAACAGAAGCTGAATAACATGCTGTAAATCCCCGGTGAGGACGGCTTCCCCCCTCTGCGGGTCTGCACACCTTAGGCTGTGAACCCTCAAAACAACATCCACGAACGTCTCTGGCTCCTCAGAGGAATCACTCCTCTGTGCTGCTGTGATTCCAAATACTTGACGTAACAATTTCAGGCACACTAGGGGTACCGTTCAGGAACCAATGGCTATCCAGTTTTCCCAACGGTTCTATTTATCCTTTAGACTAAACAAACGTGTTGGCATCCTATGATGTCCACTAACCGCACACATTGATGGGTACTTGATACATCCGTGCACCTCACCGGGTGGAAACAAGCACTCTATTTGGAAGAGAAGTGGGTGACCCGGAGCCCGGAAGGGGAAGTCCTTGCCCCAAGAATGGCTTTCTCAGCCTCCACAACATGCCTAAAGGTCCCCAGAAGCAAGATAATAACTGACACCTTGATAGCCCTGTCCACAAAGTGATCGCACAGGTAAGGACTCAGTTACTCCCACCATGGAAGTAAGGGGGTGTGACGCCCACGGGACAGCTGACGGCGCTGAGGTTTGGGGGTTCAGCACCTGGACAGCGGTGCTGGCCGCTGGCTGGGTTTGGATGGCTCAGGCCGTCAGGACCGGGCCACTGTGTTTCTGGGCTGTCATCCTCCTGGTTGAGGGGACCACACCACAGTCGAAACACCGTGGAACCTCAGTGTGTTCAAGTGAAAAATGGGGCAACACAATAAAAAAGTTAAACTGCCATAAACTCCGCCCTTTCCTCCTCTGACAAAGAAAAAGCAGATGGACCCGGGACAGGGACGGGGGCGGATACAGAGAGAAGAATGAGCACATGATCTCAGATGGGAGGGCAATATTCTTCAAATGCCATTGATTTTTAAGTGGATCTGCAGGTATATGTAGGTCTTATTTGCATCACCAATAAGTGACTCCTCATCTGTGTATGGAAGAGAAATAACCACAGAAAAGTCATCAGTGATGTGATGAGACATGGCTCACGGGCCATTGGGCACAGACACCGCCTTCATGGGGGACGCAGAGAACGTTCTATCGGACAGAAGAGAAGCAGTAGCTTGGGGGAAAACACCTGGTCCTTCTGCGGATCCCAGAGGAAAGGCATTACAAGCTCATTACTGTCCCTTTGGGTGGGCAGAGTCATTCGGGTAAAAAGTAAGGAGCACGGGAAGCATGGAAAGAGGATGTTCCAACCTGGGGGTCCAGGATTCACTCATCCCCAAAAATGCCCAACCTGGGAACCCCTAATCAAACTCTCACGGTGTCTTCTTTTCAACTTGCACTGGTTTGGAGCGTGGGGTTCTCTGTGCTCTTCTGTGAGAACCACCCTCTTACATGCTACATGAGATGATCTGTTAGCATCGAGGAGCTGTGTAAGCATCGACGTCAGTCTGAATGAAGGTCCTACCCCATGCGTCACCCAAGAGGCATGAAGTAAGTCAGACCGAAACGAAACAGACATGCGTTTCTGTTGACACAGGCCCACCACCCACAGTCCTACCCATTCCTACGCTCGCCCCGATGACAAGGGAACTAATTAGTCAATAAATAATGTCTTGGGCTCCACCTCATTTGTTCAGTGCCCAACTTCAATTTACATACTAATGACTGCATATTTGCTTCTAATAGATGCGGTATGTGAAAGTCAATACAATAAATGAATAACCATTGAAGTGTTAAAGTTAGCATGTCTTCGTGAGAAATCTGAAACTGAAACCACCAGTAAATCTATCTACTTCTGCACTGGGATCCACATGAGAGCTACTCCAGCGGGACACAGGGACTGGGGCACTGGCCCACAGGGAAACGCGCAGAGACGCCAGAAAGTTCTGTTTGCTCGTCGGGCTGCAGCTCCTCGTTTGGAATGGGAAAGGCAGAGCTGCAGTGACAACATGGACATCCTCCCTGACTCGGGGACCTGCCCGTCATCTTCCGTGGTCCCATTCCAGAACCGACTGAACGGCCAGGCGCTCCCTCCTGTGAACCTATGAGCCACGGCACTGAGGCCCCAGACCAGAGACATCCCCTGCTTGGAGGTGGGACCAGCCCCTTCCACGTGCTCCGTCCTCCCTTTTCCTTTTAGAAGGTCAAAGGGCACTGTGCACCTTTCTGTGAGGGGAGTGTGAGGCTAACAAGGTGGGAAATGGGAAACGGTGTGAAAAGGGGGGAACGCCCTTAACACTGGGGATCTGCAGTAGCTGGGGGGCGGGCCCACCTCCGGAAGACATGGATGCGAGGTGCAAAGTGCACAGATGTGAAAGAGGAGGAGGTGCGGCTTTAACCCTTTTCCGCCAGAACGCAGGCACCCCGCGGGCTGGCGAAGCTTTGGTATGGCACGCCACTGTCAGCTTCAGCCTCTCGTCCTATTCCCTTACGTCCCAAGGGAACGAGCACACTGGGAGGAGCTTCCGAATATTCCACGTGTGGAGAGCATTTACTAGACTATTTGATTCCAGTTATTTCTCCTTCCAGTTTTCAGTCTTTGGTCCCCCCCCCCCCAATATTTTCTGCCTAACATACAGAAACATTCCAGAAGACAAGATCTCCAAAATCTTAAAACAACTGTGATTTTTTTCTTGCTTTTTTTTGTTGTTGTTGTTAATAATTTGACATCAGCCTTCAGTGACAATCGGCATTTATGTAACCAGCCTTAAGCAAGGTTCAAGAGTCCACAGAATCTTCCAGGGCTACGTCAGCCACTGCACCACAGAGTACCACAGAAGGAGTGTACATCTAAGCCTGAAGTCCCTCTTCTGTCCCTGCCCCACCCCCGTTCCGGGGTCCTCCTGTCTGCAGGAAGCTCCCCCCGTAACTGAGGTGCTGATCTTTGCGTTCCGTCCTCTGGACAGCAAGTCCCCAGCACCAACCCCGGTCCTTGGTCAGCGCTGCATTTTGCTGGGTAACAACACGCCCACCCTGGTCCTGACCCTCCCCGGACCACCCTCTCAGACCCCAGCTCGTCCCCCACACCCGTTTCAGCTTCTGCTTCTGCTCTGGTCCGAGGTCCCTCGGGCACGGCCACATCTGCGACCAGATGCCCACCTGAGGCCCCGCCTACGCCAATTACAACAAACGACAACGGCAACAAAAAGCGAAGTGTGCGAGGGATACATGCTTCCACATCCGTAAACTCCAGGCCCAGACAGCTTTCTCTGGTCCATCTGATCAAACACCTAAGAAACAAACAATGTCACCCTCAAGATACTCTCCCAGAAAACAGAAAAAGGAAATACTTCCAAGTTAGTTCTATGAGGAAAGCATGATCTTAACATCAAAACCCGATGACGACGTAAGAAACACAGAAAATTACTGACCCATCTTGCCCCTGAATGCAGATTTTAAAATCCTAAGTATTTGTAAATCAAATCCAGATATACATTAAAAAGATAATATATTTCAACCAAGTTATGGTTATGCAAAAAGCCATCGCTCTGTCATTACGTGAACAGAATAAAGCCAAAAAATCATTGAGATCACCTCAAAATATTTGGAAGGGTTGATAAATTTTAACAGTCACTTAGGATAAAAACTCTTAGCAAACTAGTAATAGAAGGAAGCATCCCTAATTTGATAAAAGGCTTTTACAAAAAACTCACAGTAACGACTTTAAAAAAAATACTCATTTCAAAACTTTCAAGATCAGGCATTTAATTAGGTTTTAATTTTACATTACCACAGTTCATTTACTTCATTCTCCTCCATTCGATTGACTCCAGTAAGAATCAAAGAGTCACTCGCGGTAAAAGAACATTTTCGAAGCTGGTAGCTCATAAATTGCCTTTGACGTTTACTCTGCAAACGCCCTGGAATTCACTGTTGAACAACTGGGGACACGGGGTCGTTTCAGTTTTCCCACACGGACACCCCATTCCCCGTGCTCCAGGCGCACAGAAGTCCCTCCTGCCTGTGTCCCCCAGCGCCGGCGGTGTCGTGGGTCTGGCTAAACACACAGGTGTGTTCCAGGCTCCTTCGTTAGGCTCCATGGGTCTCGGTGTCTATCTTGCATCAGGTCCACACACTCACAAGTACTCTTTTTTTTAAAAAAAGACGACATTAAACAAAACTTTCAACTTGGTTATTTGCCTATTCCTGGCACTCTGCATTTCCATGTAAATTTTAGAATCTGCTCCTCAAACTTCTCAAAAGATCTCTCTGAATTTCTATTTTTAAACGATTTTGGCTATTTAATGTACATTTTGAAGCAATGCTACAAACTGTTTTCAGACCAAGCGAGTCCAACCGGCGGCTCGTGGGCTACACGTGGCCCAGGACGGACGGCTTTGAATGCGGCCCAACACAAACTCGTGAACTTTCTTAAAACATTATGAAAATGATGCACGGACCTTCTTTTAGCTCATCAGCAATCGTTTGGGTAAGTGTATTTCATGTGTAGCCCAAGACAGTTCTTCTTCCAGTGTGGCCCAGGGAAGCCACAGGGTTGGCCACCCCTGTTTTAGATGTACACAAATGAGAACGGTAAACATCACACTGAAGTCAGGGGTCGCCTCTGGGGAGGACAGAAGGAAGCAGAACGTCACCAGGGAGACGGGGTTCGTCAACTGCACTGCCAATGCTTTTTCTCTTTCAAAGACCCTGTGGTGAAGTCCTGGCGTACCTGATAGAGGTGGAGAGCTGGGTGGAGGGCACACAGCCTTCTTTATTAGCAAATCCAATCAAGAAATTCACGTATGTGTGTTTAGAATATTTCATCATTTTAAAAGTGAATAAAAATAAATACAAAATAGATATTTGGGACTCAAACACCAGTTGACCTGGAGTTCACACTTGGCCAAAGGGACTCTACGAGGGTCATCTATTTCTAGTTCACTATCCTTGGTAATGAATTCTAGCCTGTAATTGTAATTTATCAATCTCACAGGGAGGCCCTTTAGAAAATAAATTCTTCCCTCACATGGAAAGAAAACATCTGATTCATTATTCAGCCAAGTGGTAGAATAATTAAGCTATCCACTATATAAATTGCTGCCTACTTGCACCATTCTTCAAGATCACAAGATTATACACACAAAATGCCAATGTAAACGCACAACCACGGGACTCAGGAGACGCTGGGTAAATGGAACGTCCTGGCATCCGAAGGCCGGGGCTGTACAACACACGACGCTGTTGGACACGGGCCCCCGCGGACCAGAGACACATGCCCAGGGCTGCTGTGCTCCGAACAGCGCGCGCACGGTTCGCAGCGGCTGTGGTGATGGCGGGGACGGCAACGGGGGTGGGGGTGGTGAAAGCACGAGTGACACTGAACACAGAGGAAAGGCTTACTGTGTGATAGGCCTTGTGATGACCACGCTCGCTGTAAGCACCGGAAGGACCTGTCCGTTCTTTTGCTCATTACATATCTCCTCACGTGTCAGTCAGCAGAGATGACAGAGCACACATAAGAGGTTCTATGGTTGGCCCCCCTCCGCCTGCTTCCTCCACCTCTTTCTGTTTCTTCTGGGAAGAGCATCCCTCTCCCAGCAAAGGAAAAACACGTATGTGCTTTTTGTCTGTGTGAGGTGGGACGATGCACATGGAAACACTGCAGAAGTGTGAGATCCATTCATGTCACTGAAACACAATGAAGCTCCTAGGATTGTCACTGCTGGGGAACAGAGATGAGGAAGCACCGGACCTTCCTGCATCAGTCTCCATCAGGCAACGTCTATGACAATGACAGCAAAACTAGACCTAGGAGCTATGCCAAGCCATGGAGATTAGCAAGTAATCACTCAAGTCCTAATACGATTCTGGAGAAACATGGAAGGATTTAGAGACTTAACTAGCAAAAAAGGATTTAAAAAGAAAAATGTGCCTCCCACGCGCGTCGGTCATACCAGCACAATTCCACATTTCCGCCTGTGTAGAGCTCTGTCGTCGCAGTCCCCCTGGTGTTTTGTAACGATCTCTTGGTACATCTAGGTTGGGAGGAAACACCTTCAATCAGGAACTGTGCATTTCATGTTACCGACTCCAGGACAGTGCCTTGGCCTAGGCAGCAACAGAGTTTACTGGTTCAATATTAGGGGCTTTCTGGAGTCCGCGTCAGACAACATCCTAGCTCTGTAACCACAACAACTGCGCTTGAGTTACTTGGTGGTTCCAAGCCTCCATTTCATCATCTGTAAAATGGGTTTACAGTTCCCACCCCGCTGGACTGGGATGAATGAAAGCTGTGAGACAATACTCAGCAAATGGCTAGTATTGTGAGGTACGGAAGAAGTGGACATTCAGATGTGTGATGCACTGAGCTGTGACTGCCGGGAGACGTAAACACCGGAAGTGGCCCACCCTTAAGGAACTTGCGCTTCTCACGTAACAGCTCCCACTGCTGACGCTGGGCGCTGCAGAAGAGCAAGGTCAAACTGTGACACAGTTTCCCAAGGGAGCCCGTCGACGCTGGACCTCGGAGACGACCGAGTTGCTGTCAGACCCTGTTATAGTTCTGGTCCAGGTTCTGCGTGCTTCAGTCTCGTCGGTCGTCATCCCTAGATCTATTTTCTATCATTTAAACACTAACACTTTCTCTTCACAAATTACTAAAGTACACAAACACATCTGTGACTTAAGCATATTTTTTTTAATGTGCATTTAAATCGTATGACTTTATTCCCACGGTTCCCTCACACTGACAAAAAGAAATAGACAAGAATAAATGCATGAGTGAGAGAGAGTGAGCAAGAAAGAAATTCAGAGAGAAAGACCAGGAAGGGGAAAGGGAAGGGAGGGGAGAGGAAGGGAGGGGAAGGGAAGGGAGGGGAGAGGA
>PVJL010017781.1:0-17487 GCA_004026885.1 Lyroderma lyra
ACAAACAAATAACCCATGGACACAATCAATAGTTTAATGTTTATTTGGGGACGAGTGGGTTAGGGAGGGGAGAAAGGGGAGGGGGTGGGAGAGGAGGGGGGAAGCTAAATATAAGGTGATGGAAAGAGAAGTCACATTAGGTGGTGAACTTATTATACAACAAGTTGACAATGCACTGTAGAATTGTATGCCTGAAACCGATGTAATCCTTGCTAATAGATGTCACCCCAATAAGTCTAACAATAAAAATGAATTTTAAAAAATAATAATAAATAAAGTGACTTGAGAAAAAAAAAAAAAAGACTCTCATGACAAAAGAAAGAATTTGAGTCCTTAAGGTGAAAGGAAGACACCTGCAGAATCACGGAAGGGAAGAGAAAATATTAGTAAACCATTCAAATAATGATTTGTTGTCAGGATTAGATACCCATAAGTAAACATTTACACAGAGACTGTGTGGTGGGAACATTAATAATTCATACATTAGGATGCTTCACAGGGATCTATTTGCTACAATTCAAATCTGAGGCATGACAGAATTCTATGTAAGTTGGAGGCCCAAGGGACAGCTGCACAGGGAACTAGAAATAAAGCTACAAAGGAGAGAATTAGATAAATTTTAGAACTAAGAAATGAGCTAACTGAATTCTCCCCTTGTCAGATAAAGACACTGGCCCAGAAAAAAGATGCATTTGCCCAGTGAATTACTATGTTGTACTTTACATTCCCATGATTATTTCATATCTGGCAATTTGTAATTCTTAATCCCATCACCTTCTGGCAACCATCAGTTTGTTCTCTGTATTTATAAATCTGTTTCAGTTTTTGTTTTTTTAGATTCCACATGTAAGTGAAGTCATATAATATTTGTCTTTCTCTGTCTGACTTATTTCACTTAGCATAATACCTTCTAGGTCCATCCATGTTGTTGCAAATGGTAAGATTTCATTCTCTTTTTTGGCCAAGTAATATTCTATTTTATACATGTACCACATCTTCTTTATCCAGCCATCTATTGATAGACAAAATCCAAAACACTAATTTAAAAAGTTACAAAATAGTCATGGGGATGTAAAGTACAGTATAGGGAATATAGTCAATAATATTGTAAGAACTATGTATAATGCCAGGTGGGTATTAGACTTCTCAGGGTGATCACTGCATAAAGTATATAAATGTCTAACCACTATGCTATACACCTGAAACTAATACAAAATAATATTGAATGTCACCTATAACTTAAAAAACTTTTAGGGTGGTCACCAAAATGGCAACCTGAGAGGAACTCCTAGAAAACTCCCCTGGAAGTTACACCAAATTGAACAACTATAATTCAACAAAGGATTTCCTATGCAGCACACAAACACAGCTGAGAGACCCACTCATAACATGAATATACCTGGAGGTGGGCAAAGAGGGGCAAACTCGGAGGTAGGGAAAGGGGAAGTGCAGAGATGAGGGCCACGATACCCAGCTCAGAGCTCACTGCAGTCCTAGGAGACAGAAGAAGTGAGAAGCAGGTAGGGGCACAAACTGGATCTCAACCCAATCCCAGGAAAGAGGAGTGAGACGAGGGCTGGTGCTCAACCCAGAGCTCAGTCTAGTTCTGGGAGAGAGGAGTAAGAAGGCAACATGTGTGCCTTCTCTGGCCATAAGCATTCCTGCCTGAGGAATCAACTTATATGGCTGAACCCAGCACTCAGGGCAGAGACCTTGGGGCACAAACGAAATACAGAAGAGTGCAAGCCCGCACTGCTCTCAGTGCCAGGCAGAAGACAAATACAGGGAGCCTAGTGGTCTTCCCCTACCCTCCCAGAGCTCTCCTTACCTCACACCCTCCCAGTGTTTTCACCAGCCCCAGAAGAAACTGCAGCAGTGTCAGGTTAAAGAACAGAATAGCAACAGCCCTGAGAAATAGGGAGACAGTTCCTGAGTGGCAGATAACCTGTGCAGCTAATTCCAGTGACAGGGAAGATATGGTAGGAGTGATACAGTGGGAGGCTGGCAGCTGCCATCATCCAGAAGCACAAGCACAGCTTCCACTTGCAACAAAACCCCAACCTTACCCTTCTCAGCTGAAATTGACAGGGACATCCAGGGCAGCTGAGACACACAGGTGTTGCAGCTTTGAGCTGCAGAGGCAGCATTGGGTTCCAAAGCCTCAGAGATCCATAGTCCACCACATCCTCCAAAAAGTGTGGTGCACTGAGACTAAGATGACTGGGTCAAAAAGGAGAAGCCCACCTCAAGGGAAACCACCCACTACAAAAAGAAAAAAATAATATAAGAGAAAAATAAAATGCTGTAGCAATACCTACTGGAAAACAAAATAAAGACCTTGTCACATCTACCAACTTCAGAATCCACTCCTGTAGATGCCCAGAAAGAGAAATAATCCAGTGATTAATATGAATAACCAAGCTAACAGGACTTCTCAGAAAGAAAATTTAAAATATCCAGAAAATGAACTTGAAGACATAAAAATATATAACTTAAATGACAGAGAATTTATAATTGCAGTTCTGAAATCTCAATGAGATGCAAGAAAACACAGATAGGCAGTTTAATGAACTCACAAATATAATCAATAAACAAAATGAATATTTTACCAAAGAGATTAAAATTTTTAAAGAGTCAAATACAAATTCTGGAGAATTCAATAAAATAGATAAATAGAAGTTAGCTTAGGAAACAGAGCTAACTGATGGAGGAAAAAATTAGTGATATTGAAGATAGAAATATGGAAATGACTCAGATGGAAGAAGAGAGACTTGAGAATTAAAAGAAATGAAATAACTCTACAAGAACTATTTGACTCTGCCAAAAAGAACAACATAAAAATAATGGGTATACCAGAGGAGAATAAAGTAAGAAAGCACAGAGAGACTATTCAAATAAATAGTCAACGTGAACCTCACAAAATGAAAAGCATTGAATCCTTGAATCCAATTAGCAAACAGAAAACCTAACTACCTGAATCCTAAGAGACTCTCTTCAAGACACATTATATTGTAGCTATCAAAGATCAACTACAAAGCAAAAATTCTCAAAACAGCCAGGATAAATAAGGCTGTAACCTTTAAGGAAAAGCCCATTCGAGTATCATCAGACTTCTCAAAAACTCTACAACCAGGAGGGAATGGAATAAAATATTTAAAGTATTGAAAGATAGAAATTACTAGCCAACACTAATTTATTAAGCAAAGTTATCCTTTAGATATGAAAGAGGAATAAAGACCTTTACAGATGTACAGAAGCTGAGGGAATTCTACAGCACAAGGCCCACATTACAGGAAATACTGAAGAAGGCTATTCAACCTGAAATAAAAAGTCAAAATAAATAGGGATAACTTGGAACAACAAAAACATAAAAGGGGAGGGAGTAAAGGTCTGGATTTCTAGAGGAGAATGGAGATAAAACACATGCTTCAAAAGGGGAGCTACTGTATATATAAAGTTTTCTTTTACAAAAACTTAATGGTAACCACTCAAAAAATATCCAGAACTGAGACATATAACATAAAAAAGAGGAAACTGAGTAAAAAAGTACTAGAATACCACCAAACAAAAACAACTGACAGAAAAAAAAACAACAAAAAAACAATGAAGACACCAAACTACCACAAAACAAAAGACATAAGATGGCTATAGGAAATCCTCATATATCAATAATCACCCTAAATGTAATGAACTAAACTCAACAATAAAAAAACACAGAATAACAAATTGGATCAAAAGACAAAACCCAACCATATGCCACCTCTAAGAGACACATTTTAGTTACAAGGACAAATATAGACTCAAAGTGAAAAAATGGAAAAATGATACTCCAAGCAAATGGCACCCAGAGAAAAGTGGGTGTAGCCATACTTATATCTGATAAAACAGACTTCAGGATAAAAAAGGTAACAGGAGACAAAGATGAACACTTCATAATGATAAAGGGAACCATACAAGAAAACATGACACCATATATATATGTGTGTGTGTGTGTGTGTGTGTGTGTGTGTGTATGTATATGTATATGTTTATATGTGTGTGTGTGTGTATGTATGTGTGTGTGTATGTATATATATATATGTGTGTGTGTGTGTGTGTGTGTGTGTATATATATATATATATATATATATATATATATATATATATATATCCCCCCCAATCGGGAAGTATCAAAATTTACAAAGCAACTACTAATGGAACTAAAAAGAGGAACTGACAAAAACACAATTATAGCCATGGATAGATTAGCTCAACAGAAAATCAATAAAGAAGTATCAGCCTTAAATGATACATTACAGAAAATGGATATAATTGAAATTTACAGATGACTTCATCCTAGAACACAAGACTATATATTCTTTTCTAGTGCACATGGAACATTCTCAAGGATAGACCACAAAACTAGCCTCAGCAAATTTAAGAAGACTGAAATTGTATCAAATGTATTCTTTGACTACAAAGCTTTGAAGTTGGAGATAAACTACCAAAAAAAGCAGGTAAAATCACATGTATGTGGAGATTAAGCAACATGCTATTAAACAGCAACTGGGTTAAAGAAAACGTTTAAAAAGAGATAAAAATACATAGAAACAAATAAGAATGAAAACACATCTGATAAAAATTATTAAAATGCAGCAAAAACGGTATTAACAGGGAAATTTATATCATTACAGGCGTATTTCAAGAAACAAGAAAATTTCAAAGAAGCAACTTAGCATTACATCTTTAAGAACTAGAAAAAGAAGAACAAATGAAACCTAAAGTTATGAGAAGGAAGGAAGTAATAAAAATTAGAACAGGACTAAATGAAATAAAGAACAACAACAAAAGAACAATAAAAATAATGCAACAAATACCTGATTCTTCAAAGAAATTAATAAAATTGACAAACCTCTGTCTAGACTCATGAAGATATAAAGATAAAAGGCACAAATAATCAAAATAAGAAATGAAAGAGGAGAAATTATGACTGACACAGAAGAACTACTAGGGATCATGCAAGAATACTATGAAGGACTATATACCACCAAATTCAATAACCTAGAAGAAATGGACAAGTTCCTAGAAAAATAGCCTACCAAGGCTGAATCAAGAACTGGATAATCTAAATAAACGGATCAAGAGTAAGGAGATCAAAACAATCATCCATCACCTCCCCAAAAATAAAAGTCCAGAACCAGACAGATTCACCAGTGAATTCTACTAAACATTCAAAGAGAATTTAATACCTGTCTTTTTCAAACTCTTACAAAATTTGAAGAGGCAATACTTTTCAACTCATTTAATGAGGCCAACATTATCTTGATATCAAATATGGTAAAGATCACACACACACACACAAACACACACACACACAAAGAAAACTACAGACCAATATCTCTGATGAATAGAGATGCAGAAATTCTAAACAAAATACTAGCAAATGAAACACAATAATACATTAAAACAACTATACATCACGACCAAATGTGATTCATTCCATGAGTAAAAGGATACTTCAACATACACAAATTGATCAATATGATACACCACATAAATAAAACAAAAGATAAAAACCATATAATTATGTCAATAGATTCGGTAAAAGCATTTGACAATATACAATATCCATTTATGATCAAAACATTAAAATAAGTATAGAAGAAAAGTACCTCAACATGATAAAGGCCATATATGACAAACCCTCAGCTAATATAATACTGAATGGTGAAAAACTGAAACCCTTTTTTCCAAAATCAGGAACAAAACAGAGATGTCCCCTGTCATAACTGTTATTCAACATAGTACTGGAAGTCCTAGCCAGAGCAATCAGGCAAGAGAAAGAAATAAATGGCATCCAAATTAGGAATGAAGAAATTAAATTGTCACTTTTTGCAGATGGCATGATTCTTTATATAGAAAATCCTAAAGACTCCATCAAAAATCTATTGGAAAATATAAATAAATACAGTAAAGTAGCAGGATACAAAATCAATGTACAAAAATTTAAGAATTCATAGCATTCCTATATACTTCAGAAAAAGAAATGAAAAAGACAATACCCTTTGCAGTCACAGTAAAAAAATTAAATACCTAGGAATAAATATTTTAACAAAGGATGTGAAGGACTTAATACATTGAAAACTGTAAGACACAATTAAAAGAAATTGAAGAAGAAACAAAGAAATGGAAAGATATCCCATGTTCAAGGATTGGAAGAATCAACATAGTTAAAGTGGCCATATTACCTAAAGCAACACACAAATTTAATGCAATCTTTATCAAAATCCCAACGACATTTTTTCAAGAAATAAAGCAAAAAATTATCAAATTTGTATGAAATCATAAAATTTCCAAAACAATCCTTAAAATAAAAACCAAGGCTAATGACATCACACTCCCCAACTTCAATTTATACTACAAAGCAACAATAATCAAAACAGCACAGCCACAGAGACCAAAGCAATAGAATTGAAAACCCAGAAATAAACCCACATGTATATGGACAGATAATTGTAAACAAAGCAGCCAAAAACTTACAATGGAGAAAAAGCTTCTTCAATAAATGGTGCTGGGAAAATTGGAGCGTCACATGTAAAAGAATAAATCTATCACCATATATCAAAATTAATTCAAAATGAACCACACACCTATACATAAGACCTGAGACAATAAAGTGCATAGAAGAAAACATCAATATTAAACTTATGTACCTTGGGTTTAGGGAGAAATTATAAATTTGATCTCAAAGGCAAGGAAAGTAATAGCAAAAATAAATAAATGGGACTATATTAAACCAAAACACTGCTGCACAGCAAAAGAAACCATCAAGAAAACAAAGAGGCAACAAACTGAATGGGAGAAGATATTTGCAAACACCTCCAATAAGAGGCTAATATCCAAAATATACAAAGTTCTCGTATGACTCAACAATAAAAAACAAACAATCCAATTTAAAAAAGGGCAGAGAACCTGAACACACACTTCTGCCAAGAAAACATACAAATGGCCAACAGATACGAGGGGTGGTCAAGAAATTTGCAGAATGAAGGAGATGAGCTGAGAAAAAAAATACTATTATTTTTCCATTTCAATATATTTACCCTTAACCCTAAAACAATTTTCATATCTTTCAATAAGTTTATTCATACCCTTGGAAAAAAATGTTTTGTTCTTTCCCTCAAAATATGCTGAAGTTGCAGCTTTAACCTGAAAATTTCTTCCCTCAAAGTTGTTTTTTCATATTTGGAAACAAATAATCATCAGACTGAGCTAGGTCTGAACTGTAGGGAAGGTGGTTTAATGTTTGGAGCCACAGTCGTGAAGAGTAAATTCATCATTCTTGTGCACAGATTTCTTTTCTCCTTCACAGATTCTTTTAACTGTTTCAGCAGACTAGAAGAGTACTCTTCAGTTATTGTGACACCCTTATTCTTGTAATCAATCTGCAGGACACCTTCCATATCCCCAAAAAACCAGTAGCCATAATTTTTCCAGCGAGTTGCAACATCTGAACTAATTAGGGGTGATGTGCCCTTTTCATGCCACTGCATGGACTCCCGCTTTGACTCAGGCTCATAATGATGAACGTAAGTTTCATCTCCAGTGACAATATGGTTTAAAACTTTTTTTGTTGTTGTCTCTGCCGAGGTCCAAAAACTGTCACAAACACTTGACGCACTGTTGTTTTTGAAGCGGTGTGAGCATTCTTAATACCCATCTTGTACTGACTTTTGATATCTTTAAATGCTGATAGAGAATATTCAAAACAATTGTAGGTGATACTCCAACCATTTCTGCAAGCTGCTTTTTATTCAATATGGTATCTTCCACTACAAGTATTCAACTTTTTTGACCATTTATGAGGAAGCAGCCTCAACAGGGCATCCCAGAGAGAGGTCTTCTTCAATTGAGGGTCTGCCTTGCTTGAAAAAGTGATGCCACTTATAAATCATGGATTTCGCAGGGTAGCAGTTCCTGTAAACCACTAACATCTCTTTTGAATTGTTTGAGGTGTTTTCCTTTTTTTGTGAGGAACTTAATAATGATGCAAAATTCAACTTTATTCATACTTGGAGCTTTCTTCACATTTGAAGTGTTTCTTTGACAATATCTGAAAGAACATGGACACCAGTAGGCTGAAATGTGGCACATATACTAAGTCACACAATCAAAGTGTGTGCACAAGTACACCCACCTATCCAATAACTCCCTTGTTCCACAAATTTCATGACCATTCCTTATACGTGAAAAGAAGTGCTCAACTTCACTAGAAATTAGTGCAATGCAAATGAAAGCCACAATGATTTATCACCTCACACCTGTTAGAATGGCTATCATCAAGACAAATAATAGCAAGTGTCGGAGAGCCTGTGTAGAAAAAGGAAACCTCATACACTGCT
This sequence comes from Lyroderma lyra, assembly GCA_004026885.1. Classification (NCBI taxonomy): domain Eukaryota; kingdom Metazoa; phylum Chordata; class Mammalia; order Chiroptera; family Megadermatidae; genus Lyroderma; species Lyroderma lyra. The sequence continues at coordinate 8,382 of PVJL010017781.1, forward strand.
GGTGGGAATGTAAATTGGTAGAGTCACTATGGACAATAGTATGGAGGTGCCTCAAAAAATTAAAAATAGAGTTACCATATGACCCAGCAATTCCTCTTCTGAGTATCTACAAAAAAAAAAAAAATCTCGAGAAGAAGGCAAGATGGCGACTGGAGAGGAGGTCCCTAAAGTGTCTCCCAGAAAACACAGGAGCCAAGAAAGAGGACCCTGAGTGACAAAACAGCTGTTGAGAAATCCACAAATCGCAAGTAAACACCTAAAGGTTGGAGAGAAGGGGGTGAGTCAGGGAGAGGGAAGGGAGCAGACTACAACAGGATCCGAGTGGCGCAGATTGGGGGAGGGGAGAGGGCACGGGGGAACTGGGCTTTGGAGCCGCATGCTGGGGACAGAGTTTGGGAGCCAGCCTCTGGAACTTTTGAGTGGTAGAAGGGTTGAGCGAGGACTCTAAACTGCAAAGAACTCTTTGACACAGCTCTAAGCCCCCTGGAGACCTACACAGGGCGGCAGTTCCTGTTCCCAGCCCGCTGCAAAGGCGACCCTTCTGTCTCAAGCTAGGCCCACAGCTTTGGACTTATGGAGCGCGCACTTCCTCGTGCACCCCAGGGTTCTGAAAGCAGTGTGAGCCCATAGACAGCCAAATGCTGATTCAGGGCTAAGAAGAAAGACTGATTTGATAGCATTCACCTGAGCCAGCAGAAACAAGCCTGGGAACAGCTTCCCCAGCAAAGGGCAGAAGGCAGAGCCGCCCTTGGAGCGCCTTTTGTTGGCCTCTCCCCAGGATATATGCGCATAGCCACCAAACGCAGCAGGATATCAGAAACAAGAAACAAACAGCCCCCTCTCCCAAAAAAACCTGACCCCCAGTGCCACCTAGTGTCTGCCCTACAGCAAGACACCACAAAAGCAACAATCTGGGCACTGAACATAAAACCCTCATGTCTTTCCCTGATAGCTAATGAGGATGAGCATTTTTTCATATGTCTGCTGGCCATTTGTATTTCTTCATGGGAGAACTGTTTAGTTCTTCTGGCCACTTTTCAATTGGGTTGTTTGTTTTTTTGTTGTTAAGTCTTATTAGTTCTTTATATATTTTAGATATTGGACCCTTATCTCATGCGTTATTGGCAAATATTTTCTCCCATTCAGTTGGCTGTCTCTTTGCCGTGTTGATGGTTTCTTTTGCTGTGCAGAAGCTTTTTAGTTTGATATAGTCCCATTTATTTATTTTTGCTTTTACTTCCCTTGCCTTTGAGGACAGGTTCATGAAGTCTTCCTTGAGTCCTAGGTCTATAAGTTTAGTACCAATGTCTTCTTCTATACAGCTCATTGTTGCAGGTCTGATATGAAGGTCTTTAATCCATTTTGAGTTAATTTTTGTATATGGAGGGAGTTCACAGCTCAGATTCATTCTTTTGCAACTGCATGATTTCACTCATATGTGGAATATAAAACTGAAAGCAAAGAAAAAAAGAAATGAACAAATAACCCATGGACACAATCAATAGTTTAATGTTTATTTGGGGACGAGTGGGTTAGGGAGGGGAGAAAGGGGAGGGGGTGATAGAGGAGGGGGGAAGCTAAATATAAGGTGATGGAAAGAGAAGTCACATTAGGTGGTGAACTTATTATATATCAAGTTGACAATGCACTGTAGAATTGTATGCTTGAAACTTATGTAATCCTTGCTAACAGATGTCACCCCAATAATTCTAACAATAAAAATGAATTAAAAAAATAAAAATAAAAATAAAAAAAAAATAAAACCCTCATGTCAAACAGGAGGAACCCAGTGGACAGGATGAACACCTTAAAATCTAAAACTCCTCAGAAAGAACATGAAATTTACCCAGAGGACACCTTGTTAGAACTGGAAGGGTCAGATTTAAGTGATGGAGAATTTAAAACAGCCATTCTAAAGGCTGTGAGAGAAATGAAAACCTATTGGCAGAACACCATAGCTGAGATAAATAATATTTAAAAAGGATATAAACGACATAAAAAAAGAACTCTGTGAACAAAAAGAACAATTTAACAAAGAAATTCAAAACATAAGGAAGATTGAGATGAAAATGCAAGAGACAAATAATACAGTAAAAGAAGTGAGAAACAAAATAACTGCCATAGAAAACAAGACCAAACAGATGGAGGAAAGAATTAGTGATATTGAAGATCAGAACACAGAAACAGCTAAGAAAGAGGAAGAGAGGGAATATAGAACCAAAAGGATTGAAAGAACTCTACAAAAACTATCCGACTTCATGAGACAAAACTACATCAGGATAATAGGAATAGAAGAGGAGGCAGAGCAATCTACAGAGAGCGTACTCAAACAAATAGTAGATGAGAACTTTCCAAACCCATGGAAAGATCTGGAAACCCAAGTTCAAGAAGAAAACAGGTCCCCCAGATACCTGGACACCAACAGATCTTCTCCAAGACACATGGTACTAAAGATGTCCAAAACTAAAGACAAAGAGACAATTCTCAAGACAGCCAGGGAAAAAAGAACTATAAGCTTTAGAGGAAAACCCGTCAGGCTGGCATCAGATTTTTCAGCAGAAACTCTACAAGCCAGGAGAGAGTGGAATCCAATATTCAAAAATTTAAAAGAGAGAAACTTCCAGCCAAGAATAAATTATCCAGCAAATTATCTTTCAGATATGAAGGTGGAATAAAAACCTTCTCAGACAAACAGAAGCTGAGGGAATTTGCCAGCACGAGGCCAGCACTCCAAGAAATACTGAAGGAGGCTCTTCGGCCTGAAACAAAACATCAGGAAAAATGGAACAAAGTTGGAGCAATAAGAAAGAAACAAAAATAAACAAACAAACAAACAAAAACAAAGAAAGAAATAACTAATGGCCACAGGAAATCCTCACATATCGATCATCACTCTAAATGTTAATGGACTGAACTCACCAATAAAAAGACACAGAGTAGCAGACTGTATTAAAAAATAGAACACATCCATATGCTGTCTCCAAGAAATACACCTCAGCTGTAAGGACAAACACAGACTCAGAGTGAAAGGATGGGATACAATACTCCAAGCAAATGGTAACCAGAGAAAAGCAGGAGTGGTCATACTGATATCTGATGAAATAAACTTCAAGTTAAAAGAGATAGTAAAAGACAAAGATGGACATTACATAATGATAAAAGGCACAATGCAACAACAAGAACAGTTGACACTAATCAACATGTATGCTCCCAACCAGGATGCACCAAAATACACAAAGAAACTACTAACAGACTTGAAAGGAGAAACTAATGAAAACACAATCATAGTGGGAGACTTAAACACCCCACTAACAGCCATGGACAGATCATCCAAACAGAAAATAAATAAGGAAATAACAGGTCTAAAAGACACATTACAGCAATTGGACATTATTGACATTTACAGGACACTTCATCCAGCAAAAAGAGACTACACCTTCTTTTCTAGTGCGCATGGAACATTCTCAAGAATATACCACATGCTGGGACACAAAAGTAGCCTCAGCAAATTCAGAAGATCGAAATCATACCAAGTGTATTCTCAGATGACAAAGCTTTGAAATTGGAGATCAACTGTATAAAGAAAACAGAAAAAACCACATATACATGGAGATTAAACAACAGCTTATTAAAAAAGGACTGGATAAAAGAACAAATAAAAGATGAGATTAAAAAATATATAGAAACTAATGACAATGAAAATACAATGTATCAGAATTATTGGGACTCAGCAAAAGCGGCAATGAAAATACAATGTATCAGAATTATTGGGACACAGCAAAAGCGGTAATAAGAGGGAAATTTATATCATTACAGGCCTATCTTAAGAAACAAGAAAAATCACAAGAAAACATCTTAGCATCCCATGTTAAAGAACTAGAAAAAGAAGAGCAGACAAAACCCAAAGTCGCAGAAGGAAAGAAGTAATAAAAATTAAAGCAGAGCTAAACCAATTAGAGAACAGAAGGACAATAGAAAAAATTTCTGTAACGAAGAGCTGGTTCTTTGAGAAAGTCAACAAAATTGACAAACCCCTGGTGAGACTAATCAAAGGACGAAAGGAAAGGACACAAATATCCAAAATTAGAAATGAAAGGGGAGAAATGACCACTGATACCACAGAAATACAAAGGATTATAAGAAAATATTATGAAGGGCTTTATGCCATGAAATTTAACAACCTAGAAGAAATGGACAAGTTTCTAGAATCTTATAGCCTACCAAGACTGAACCAAGAACTGGATAAAGTAAATAGACCAATCAATAGCAAAGAGATTGAAATGACTATCCACAATCTCCCTAAATTCAAAAGCCCTGGACAAGATGGTTTCACCAACGAGTTCTACCAAGCATTTAAAGAAGAATTAAGGCCTATCCTCCTCAGACTCTTCCAAAAAATTGAAGAGGAAGCAATACTTCCCAACTCATTCTATGAGGCCAACATTACTCTAATACCAAAGCCTGGCAAAGACAACACAAAAAAAGAAAACTAGAGACCAATATCTCTGATGAACACAGATGCAAAAATCCTGAACAAAATATTAGCAAATAGAATACAACAATGCATCAAAAAGATCATACATCATGATCAAGTGGGATTCAACCCGGGAGCACAAGGATGGTTCAACATACGAAAATCATTCAATGTGATACACCACATAAACAAAATCAAAGATAAAGACCATATGGTCATTTCAATTGATGCAGAAAAAGCTTTCGACAAGGTACAGCATCCATTTATGATCAAAACACTAACTAAAATAGGTATAGGAGGAAAGTATCTCAACATAATAAAGGCCATATATGATAGACCCCCGGCTAACATCATACTGAATGGGGAAAAGCTGAAACCTATTCCCCTAAAATCAGGAACAAGACAGGGATGCCCCCTGTCACCACTGTTATTTAATATAGTACTGGAAGTTCTAGCCACAGCAATCAGGCAAGAGAAAGGAATAAAAGGTATCCAAATTGGGAAAGAAGAGGTCAGATTGTCACTATTTGCGGATGACATGATCCTTTATATAAAAAATTCCAAAGATTCCACCAGGAAACTATTAGAAACAATTAACGAATATAGTAGTGTCGCAGGATACAAAATCAATGTACAAAAATCAACAGCATTCCTTTATACACACAATGAATCCTCAGAAAAGGAAATGAGGGAGTCAATTCCTTTTGCTATCACAACAAAAAGAATGAAATACCTGGGAATTAACTTAACAAAGAACGTGATAAACTTATACACAGAAAATTATAAGACACTTTTGAAAGAAATTGGAACAGACTTTAAGAGGTGGAAAAATATCCCCTGTTCATGGATAGGAAGACTTAACATTGTTAAAATGGCCATTCTGCCCAAAGCAATCTACAGATTTAATGAATACCCATCAAAATCCCACAATCATACTTTCATGAAATAGATAAAAGAATTATTAGATTTATATGGAACCATAAAAGACCTCGAATTGCCAAAGCAATACTACATAAAAAGAATAAGGCTGGTGGCATTACACTTCCTGGCTTCTATTTATATTACAAAGCATCAATAGTCAAAACAGCTTGGTACTGGCAGAAGAACAGAAATAGAGACCAATGGAATAGAACTGAAAACCCAGAAATAAACCCACAAATTTATGGACAAATAATTTTCGGTAAAAGAGCAAAAAACATACAATAGGGAAAAGACAGCCTCTTTAGTAGGTGGTGCTGGGAAAACTGGAAAAAAATATATGCAAAAGAATGAACCTGAGCTGTGAACTCTCTCCATATACAAAAATTAACTCAAAATGGATTAAAGACCTTCATATAAGACCTGCAACAATAAACTGTATAGAAGAAGACATAGGTACTAACCTTATAGACCTAGGACTCAAGGAAGACTTCATGAACCTGACCTCTAAGGCAAGGGAAGTAAAAGCAAAAATAAATGAGGTACTATATCAAATTAAAAAGCTTCTGCACAGCAAAAGAAACCATCAACAAGGCAAAGAGACAGCCAACTGAATGGGAGAAAATATTTGCCAATAACGCATCAGATAAGGGTCTAATATCTAAAATATATAAAGAACTAATAAGACTTAACAACAAAAAAACAAACAACCCAACTGAAAAGTGGGCAGAAAAACTAAACAGACACTTCTCCCACGAAGAAATACAAATGGCCAGCAGACATATGAGAAAATGCTCATCCTCATTAGCTATCAGGGAAGTGCAAATCAAAACCACAATGAGATACCACCTCACACCTGTGAGAATGGCTATTATCAACAAGATAAGGAATAACAAGTGCTGGAGAGGATGTGGAGAAAAAGGAACTCTGGTACACTGCTGGTGGGAGTGCAAACTGGTACAACCACTGTGGAAGGCAGTGTGGAGGTTCCTCAGAAAATTGGGAATGGGGTTACCATTTGACCCAGCAATCCCCCTTCTGGGGATCTACCCAAAGATCTTGAAAACCTTTGTCCGCAAAGACTTATATACCCCAATGTTCATCGCAGCACTGTTCACAGTGGCGAAAACATGGAAACAATCAAAGTGCCCTGCGACAGATGACTGGATAAAGAAGCTGTGGTACATATACACAATGGAATATTACTCAGCTGTAAGAAAAGATGAAATATTGCCATTTGCAACAAAATGGATGGACCAGGAGATCATCATGCTTAGTGAAATAAGCCAGACAGAAAAAACAAAGAACTGTATGAGTTCATTCATATGCGGAATATAAAACTGAAAGCAAAGAAAAAAAGAAATGAAAAAACAAATAACCCATGGACACAATCAATAGTTTAATGTTTATTTGGGGATGAGTGTGTTAGGGAGGGGAAAAGGGGGAGTGGGTGGGAGAAGAGGGGGGGAAGCTAAATATAAGGTGATGGGAAGAGAAGTCACATTAGGTGGTGAACTTATTATACATCAAGTTGACAATGCACTGTAGAATTGTATGCCTGAAACCTGTGTAGTCCTTGCTAACAGATGTCACCTCAATAAGTCTAACAATAAAAATGAATTTTTAAAAAATCTCAAAACTTTTGTCCATAAAGATATATGTATCCCAGTATTCATTGCGGCATTATTCGTGGTCGCCAAGACATGGAAACAACTAAAGTGTTCTTCAGTAGAGGACTGGATATAGAAGATATGACACATACAAATATACACAATGGACTATTACTCAGCCATAATAAAAGATGAAATACTGCCATTTGTGACAACATGGATGGATCTTGAAAGTATCATGCTAAATGAAGTAAGTGAGACAGAAAAATTCAAGAACCGTATGAATTCATTCATATGTGGGATATAAAACTGAAAGCAACAAAGAAACAAAATCTCATAGGCACACACAATAGGTTAGTGGTTGCCACAGTATAAGAGTGGAGGAGGGTGGCGAAGGAGGGAATGAGAGTCATATATATATATATATATATATATATATATATATATATATATATATGATGATGGAAGGAGAACTGACTCTGGGTGATGAGCACACAATGCATCACACAGATGATGTATTATAAAATTGTACACTTGAAACCTGTATAATTTTACTAAGTAATGTCACCCCCAAAATTTAATAATAAAATAAAAATATATATTAATAAAATTTTGTTTTGTTCATATATATGAAACATTTCCTTTTTTCCTTTCTATTTTTTTAGATGTTCTAGCCAAATATTAGGTGAGTAGAAGGGTTAGAAAATCAATGAATAATATTTTTATTTTCCTTCCTGTATTTGTAGTGAACACACAAATATGTCAAATGAATTAGGAAGATGGAGGATAAATCAATCTTAATACTGATAAGTGAATTCAAAAATTTGGTTCAGGTCTATAGACAGTTGGGCTTCTTTCTACTCTGTATTACCCTCTGTAGCATACAAAGTCTGACAATTAAGTTCGTGAACCCATCCTAGAAAAAGTGCTACATACCTCATTGCTGAATATCACTACAGTCACCTTCAAAGTACTCCCCTTAGGAAGCTATGCACTGATGTCAGTGCCTAGTCCACCCTTCAAAGCAATTTGGAACTTTTTCTGAAATGGTCATCAGAGCTGTAGTCATATTAACCCTTGATCTCCTGAATGTCATCAATATGTCTTCCTTTCAATATTTCCTTTATCTTCAGGTAAAGAAACATGTCATTGGGGCCCAGATCAGGTGAGTGGGGAGGGTGTTCCAATACAATTATTTGTTTACTGGCTAAAAACTCACTCACAGACAGTGCTGTGTAAGCTGGTACATTGTCATGATGCAAGAGCCATGAGTTGTTGGAGAAAAGTTCAATGCGTGTTCATCTTTTTCATGTAGCCTTTTCAGCACTTCCAAATAGTAAACTTGGTTGACTATTTGTCCAGTTGGTACAAATTCAAAATGAACAATCCTTCTGATATCAACAAAAGGTTAGTAACATCATTTTGACTCTTTATTTGGACTGACAAAACTTTATTGGTTATGAAGAATTGGCTGACTTCCATTGTTCACTTTGATGCTTTGTTTCAGGGTCATATTTGTACACCCATATTTCATCACCAGTGATGACATGGCCCAAAATATTATCTTAACTTTCCAAAAGTTCTTGTTAAACTTCAACTCTCCTTTGTTTTTGTCCATTGGTGAGCTCCTTTGGAACCATTTTTGTACACACCTTTCTCATGCCAAGATTTCCAGTTAAGATTTTCCTAACTGTTTCTCTATCAATGTTTACTTGGTCTGCTATGCTTCTCACAGTCAGCCAAAATTTTTCATGCACAATTTGACAAATTTTTTTAAATTCATTTTTATTGTTAGACTTATTGGGGTGACATCTGTTAGCAAGGATTACATAGGTTTCAGGCACAAATTCTACAGTGCATTGTCAACTTGATGTATAATAAGTTCACCACCTAATGTGACTTCTTTTTCCATCACCTTATATTTAGCTTCCCCCCTCCTCTCCCACCCCCTCCCCTTTCTCCCCTCCCTAACCCACTCATCCCCAAATAAACATTAAACTATTGATTGTGTCCATGGGTTATTTGTTTGTTCATTTCTTTTTTTCTTTGCTTTCAGTTTTATATTCCGCATATGAGTGAAATCATGCAGTTCTTTGTTTTTTCT
>PVJL010017782.1:0-17466 GCA_004026885.1 Lyroderma lyra
GGGGGGGCGGGGGGAGCTGGGCGCCGCCCACATTCCATTCTCAGACCCGCAAGCCCTGCCGGCCGCCCCGCCCCGCCCCGGGGCTGTCTCTGCGCCCAAACCGGGAGGGAGGGGTTCCTCCTCGAATCGGACCGTGTGGTACGTGCGGCCGTTTCCTCTCCTTAATCCCACGTCTCAGCTGCCCGTCCGCGTCCCTGACGGCGCGTCGGCTCCTTCCTTTTGACGAGCTGCTGCCGACGGGCCCCCCGCGATTCGACGCCTGTGCGTGGTCACTGTGGAGAGCGCTGTGCTGAATGTCCCTGGACACAGACCGTCGTGAACATCGGTGACCATTTCTCTGGACACATCCTAGGAGCGGCGTGCCCTCTCCAAGCCCAGAGCGGGCGGGACGGCTGAGCTCCGTGGTGCTGCTGGGTCCAGGGCACCGGCCCATGGGCCGTGGCTGCTGGTCCCCATGAGGCTGAACCAGGCACTGCACCTGAGGGAGGGGACAATGACCTCAGCAGCACTGCTCTGAGTGCATGGAACACACATGCCACAGTGACAGCCAGAAAAAGGACGAAACTCTTTCTCCGCTTTTGTGTTTTTAGCAGTTTCTCAAAGTGTGGCCTTAGAACCATCTGAACTAGCGGCTCTGGGGCGCCCAGGTTTCAAATCGAAGCCGCCACCAGCCCGTGGTGGGGGGTGCGGAGCCCAGAAGGCGACCTCCCACAATTCCTCTGTGCCGCAGGCTCGGCTGTCTCGTCTAACGGGGGCGTTCACTCCGTGTGTTTATGGCGTTCTTCACGCACCCGGAACTACTGCCACCGTCTCCTTTGGTACTTCCACGTGCTACGATCTCCTTGCTTTTCTTTAGATTTAGTTTCCTGTCTTGTATCAAAATAACCCGTTTTCTTTGTCCCCCCCCCTTCCCTCCAGAGGTTAAAAATGACACATTCTGTATCTGTCCTGAAGTGGTTAAACATTCCAGCAAGCCTGCTGCACTCCACGTGACCTAAAATGGCCACACCCACACCGTCCTATGAAGAGCTCAAGACGTGGGGACCCATGAGCACCCCATCTGCTACGTGTTGTGGGTCTAGTTTCAGACTGTGTGCGGGGGCGGCAGTCTTGTGGGGCGGAGGGCATTCTCTCCAGGTGGACAGTGTCAGCACTGAGTTAGGACACCCAGCTGGTGTCCCACAACTGCTTGGCGGGGGGAGTTAGGACACACATCTGGTGTCAGAAGTGTGACTGGGGTGGTCGTGTGAGGGCAAAGGACATGCAGGAGGAGTGAGCTTTTCCTGGACATATGTGATTCCATCTTAATTTGTCCGGCTTGATGGCTGGTGGTTTTCCTCAACGTGAAGACCCACGGCTTTCTTTAATTTGGGACCGTTCTCAGCCATGAACTCTTCATTAGTCCCCTCTCCCCCGTTTTCCTCCCACTTCCTTTGGAATGCATAAAATACAAATATTGGACCCTTTTGTTCCATCTTTCATGGTTCTGAGCCTTTCTGATTTTCTCTCTTTAGGTCTGTGCTGCTTTCTTGAGAGTTTTCTCAGAGCTCTCTTCCAGGTCACCAGCCCACTGTTATCTAATCTGTTACTTTATATGTCCGTTGGTTTTTTAGGTTCCTTGCCCTACTGTCCCCTTGTAGACAGTGCAGACAATCCACTTGGCTCTTTGTTGCACTGGAGCACTAGACTTTTGTCACAGGTGCTGTAATCAGATTGGGGGCCTGAGTCGTAAGAACTGGCCAGCTCTCCGGGTAGAGCTGGGTCTGCTGAGAGGTGGTTGTCCAGCCGAGGAGGCAGCTTTGCTCTGGACAATGTAGGTGTGGGGAGGGAGAAACGTGGCTAGAAATGGGGGTGTCTTTGCGGGCTCCTCTCCCACCCTAGGACATGTTACGTCCCCACTGCATTTCTCCTGCATTAAGGAAAAGCCACGTGCGGTTCCTGGTATTAATTTTTCCCTCTCTACAAGGTCAGAGGATAAACTGCTATAACCCAAAGACCCAGAACAAGACAACACACACATACACACCTCAATTCAGTCCCAGGCAAGCACTCCCGAATCACAGGTCGGTCTGCTCCTCTGGGGAACCAGAGCGATGGGCTGCCCCCAGGAACACGTGACCTCCAGTGAAAAGGCAGAAGGACGTATGTTGAGAAGGCAGAGTTTTCTCTTGGGGACCTGGGGGGACATCACACCCACCACACTGCCTGTGTCTCATGAGGGAGGACTTAGTCACATGGCCCCCAACAGTAGCAAGAGGGTGCGTGTGAAATGCAAGCCTGGCCCTGTGGCCAGGGCCCCCCAGCTCTGTTACCAGGGCTGAAGGAAGGAGTTTGGGTAGCAATCTGTCACCTCCTCTGACAATCTGTCACCTGTCCTGACAATCTGTCACCTCCTCTGACAATCCGTCACCGCTCCTGACAATCCATCACCTCTCCAGAAAAGGGCTTCCCATTACGTTCTCTGGTGCTTCTGGAAGATCTGCTGTCAGCCAGGTCACCTTGGCTCTGGCTGGGCGGGCCCTGTGTCCCTGTCCCTGGCTGTCTCAGGAGGGAAAAAGGAAGGAAGGGAATGAACATTTTCATTAGGAAATGAAAGGGAAGGAAGGGCAGGGGAAGAGGCAGAGAGAAGGGCAAGTTCTTGGTTCCCACTCAGGTTTCAGCGGGCTCCGCTGGGGTGTGCAGGGGAGGTCCCCGGGTTCTGTATGTGATGAAGCTGGACCGCTGTCTTACGTGGAAGTGATGTCCGGTGGGGTGCGGAATCAGGTCACCTGGCTTCTCATTTCTCCGCACGCTGCCTCTCTGCCTTTGGGCATCTGTTGTCACTGAGAGTGAGTCTGCAGCCGGTTGGTTTTGTCCTTATGCCCAGACGTCCGCTTTACGTGTGAGCACCTCTCCTCCCCGAGCCAATCTGGATTCCCGTATTGCATGTGTTTTATTAACATCGCTTTGTTCTGCCCCTCCTGCACCCCGTCTCCTCCTGTTTCTCTTACCCCTCCATCTCCTTTTCCGACAGGTAAGGACACGTTACAGGCCCCCGGCTGGACTGTCCCCACTTAACCACTCATCTCTGAGTGGGAGGTTCTATTCCAGCCTCTTCCCCCCAAGGACGACACCGCCAACTCTCCGTACTGGGCGCTACCTGCTGAACTGCATTGCACAGTCCCCGAGGGCTGTGCACCAAGGCCCGTATGCACATGTTGCCAGCTTGTCGGGGGGCGGTGTTGCAGTGGGGACCCCAGTTCTGATTTCTGCTGTGCTTCTCCCCAGGGTTCCTCTGGCACAGGCGGGGTGCATCGGGGGCCCCTGTGCAGTCGTGCGTCCCTCTTTGGGCCTCTGGGTCACATGAGGCCTCAGCCCGTGGTTCTTTGTTCAGCGCCTCGGCGTTCAGTCCTTCTGCTCAGATTCTGCAAGTGAGCACACAGGTCCCTGCTCCCCACTGCCTTTCAAGGACAAATGCCACTTCAAAGAAGATTGCTGGCTTCCGGTGGGCCATTTGGTGATTTGCTGTTGGGTGTTCCAAGGACACAGTGCAGCTTAGGACACAAATACTCAAACTCAGACACAGGGAGACCAGGACACAGGTGTCCCAAGGTCCCCTGTCTTTGGTCTCATATGGGGCATAGTTCATTACTTTCTTTATAACAAGAACAACATGAATCAATCTCAGCAAGACGATTCCAACCAAGTGTACCGTGTGGTATTTTAAATGTGACCTTCAGCCTTTGGAGATGTTGGCAGTAAACTCAAGGTGAGAACATGAGGATGTTGCACCCCACTCTTTAGGTAAAGGAGAGCTGGGTCCCCAGCACGATCACGACACTGCACGCCACAGAGAGGCCACGCGGGGTCTGTACCCTATATTGCTGGATCGTGCAGATGGCGACTCCTGTTACAGACAGCAGCATGCAGGGCGCAGGTCCCGGGTGAGGCACCGACAGAGACTGGGAAACAAACTCTGCTCTGAGCAGACAGGCCATTCAGCACCAGAGAAGACGCGGCGAGAAGCGTGGGGTGGTGCATGGGCCGCATGGAGGCTGGCCCTCGGGCGCCTCCCTGCTGAGTGCGGGTGGAAAGGTTCCTTCAACGCAGAGCAGAACCAAGTATCGTCTTCACAACTCCCAGGAAGTGACTTCCGACCTAATCTTAGTCACTACTGACCCAGAGAATCTGAGGGGCAGTTAAGTGATCAGTAGGGGCCTGGATGGCAAAAACGTCCGCATACTGTGACAGCAGCAATGAAGTCCCCAGACCATCCCAGAGTCCATGGCTGCATCCCTGATGTCCTCGAGCAAAATGGTAGCCCCGCCTTGCCCTCATGGACATGACTATTCCTGTTTCCTGACCTGTAGGGTCGGGGGTAGGGCCAGGCACACCTGAGTGCACAGGGCTGGGAGTTCTCCGCAGGAGGTTGCTGCCTCCACCCTTGGCCACGCAGGGACTGTCCTGGTCTGGGGTGTCCCCTGTGGTAGTTGTAGCCCGGGGAGCCTGGCATGTTGCTCAGAGACTCAAAAGGCCGCACTTGCGCATCCAGGGCGATGGCTCCTAGCTTCCTCCTGAGCCCACAGCTTTTGCCCGGACGTGCCGCTCGCCCCGTGTGAAGTATCCGATTGGCTGCAGCATGGGCGCAGCGCTGCTGGGTGGAGCCCGGTGGAAGCAGGATGTGCGCACGTGACGTCATCACGCACAAAGCCTCGCCCGCGTTAGTTTACAAGGAGCACTGTGACTCTCCCCCGCGCGGGGACGCCCCACGCCCCCCGTTAGCGGCGGGGCTGCAGGCGCAGGGGCTCCAGGGCAGCAGGGCACCACCTCTGACTCGGAGACCTTTGGGGGCTCGCAGGGCTGAAGGTCATCCTCGGAGAGAGAGAGAGGGGTTCCGTGGGGCTTCGGGGCTTCAGCTAGAAAGCCGTGGTGAAAGGGAAAGAGGAAAGCAGCCTAACCTTTGTTTTATGCGCCCACCTGACCTTCCGCCGTTCCTTTTACGTGTCCACATGACCAGGGGCCCAGGGCCAAGGAGGCAGGGCTGCGGAGCGAGGTGTGGAAGGGACCCGCCTGGCCCTGCTCCCGCGGACCTGCGAGGGCCCACTGCTCTCCTGGGACCTCTCTGCTCTTCCTCGTTCGTAGGGTTCCGTCACCAGCAGCTGTGACAGGGTCGTAGCACCCGAGCTCGGCTGGGAAACGGACGTACGATTCCGAGCTCGGCCACCACTGTGCGCATGGCCAGCAGAGAGGGACCTGAGCACGTTGCGGGGTCTGGGGTGCACTGCTGTCTTCCCTGCAGGAGAGGAACCCACTTCCCCGCATAGAACCTCCCGTCCCATCGGGTCCCATCGGGTCCCATCGGGGCTGCGGAAGCCGGGAGGCCCATCCTCATGGCTCTGACGCCCCTGCCGGGGACCCACTGCTCCACCCCACGCTTTCTGGGCACGGAACTCAGACGCGCTGCGGCCCCACTGGCACCTTCGGGCCGTGCACCCAGGAGCCGCAGGCCCATGCCGGGCCCAGGGCTGGGCGAGCAGGAGGAAGGGGCGGGCCTGGGAGCGGGGAAGGGGCGGGCGGGGGGGGGGAGGGGGAGGAAGAGGCGGGCCCGGGGGGGGGGTGGAGCGGGAGGAAGGGGCGGCCCGAGAGGGGAGCAGGAGGAAGGGGGAGTGGGAGGAAGGGGCGGTCTCAGGGAGGGGAGGGGCGAGCGGGAGGAGGTGGAGCACACCTGGTGGGAGCTGGGGGCGGGGTCCTGAGCGGGGGCTCCCCTGGGGACTCCGCGCGCGTGCGCCCACCATGCACGTGACTCAGCACAGAAGACACCCACAGTGGGGACACGCACGGGGATGGGGTTCCAGATTGCGCACAGGTCCCGGGAGGGAGGCGCTGTCCCCAGGACCCGTCACTACCTGTGATACGCCATCTCGCTCGGAGCTCGCTCTCCAGATTGCCGGTTTGACTGCAAGGCTCCGTGCTGCTGCCTGTGCTGACGGCGATTCCTCCCGCCTCCTGGTGTCTGCAGTCTCCGAGCGGGCTGCAGGCCTCCTGAAGGACACGCCTTGGACCTTCGGAGAAATCCCACAGAGTGGCAGGTGTCCCCGACGGTGGCGCTGGACCGTGGAAGACAAAACACCTTTAAAGTAGTAATGTGCAAATCTCGAAAAGGAAAACAAAAGCCCTTTGCCCTGCGGGGGCGCACAGGGCGGGGCCGTGGGGACCGACCTGGGAGTTTCTCTCAGGGAGTTGGTCTGTCTGTCCTAGCGCGCTCGGGGTCATGGACACACATTCCACGAAGGGGGAGACTGGCGGAGTGTCCGATGTGCTTTCCTCAGGCCGACCTCCCAGATGGCGCGCACAGACCCCACGTTTTGTTCTGGGGTTTTCCCTGTCCTTCTCTCCTTGTGGCCGCATCGGATCTTAAAGCTCAGCACACAGGCACCCCCGGGAGGGCAGGAGAGGGCGTTCAGCTCGGAGTCATCACGTGGGCTTCAGCTCTTCTCCATAGCCACTGTCACCCCCGCCGGTCCAGTGTCACACTGCACGTGACGGCACTAGCACCGCCATTTGACTTTCCAATGCTTTGTATTGTCTCTCGAGCTGGGTTCTGCGCTTCCTGAGGACAGAACCTGGCTGCAGGCTTCTCTGCCGTCCTGTGCCGGGCTGCCCCTGCCCACACTGGGGCGCTCGGGAACCTCGTCTGTCCGACTTTGGGCTTTTTCCGTCACCACCGTGAATTCCCTGACACCTTTCCCCTTCACGGGTAAATCCCACCCTGTGTTTTCTCCTGAACATCATTTTTTTTGTCACTTCCTTCTCAAGGGGAGAAGTGACAATGGGTTTTGTGGGTGCACCGGGAGCCCCTGAAAGCAATAGATCCCCCCAAATCTTTCCTCTGAAGTACTGTCACTTCACATCGGAGGGGGACCCATTCTCCAGTTGTGTGAGGGACAGGCCCCAGCAATCACCTAAGTTCCGTCGGCCGGTCTCCCCAGAGGGGCCTTGGCTGCGTGGTGGCAGGGACCCTGAACCGTGCTGGGCTTGAGATCGCGCCTGACTGGGAAGCCCCCGCGCCCACCCCGCCCCGGGGAGCCGTGGCTCCAGGGTCAGCCTAAGGTCAGACAGGAGTGGGGGGAGGGCACACGGAGTGAGTGGGGCCCCCTATCTCTGTCCCACGCTGGGGACTGGGAAGGACTGGTGACCAGCACAGACCCAGGCGTCAGGGCGTGGGTGTGTGCTGACCAATGGCGTGTGGAAACCAGGTGTGGCCCAGACTCGGTACCTTAAGCCACAGTCTCACAGAGGGCCTCGCTGAATAGGACAGGGGTTCCCCCACCCCAGAAGTCCAGCTGCTTTCCTGGCTCCCTGGCGGGGGAAGGGAGGCTGTTCGGGTCCGCGGCGAACGCACCGTGTCCCGGGGGGACGTCCATTCATGTCCCAAAGCCCTCAGACCACAAACCTCGGTGTTGTGGGCCGCCTCTCCTCTGTGCTGCTTAAGAGGGAGCTCGGGAAAGGCTGGGGGAGAGCGTTGATTTCTGGGACAAGCGTCTGGGGGTGCCCTCCGCTGCCTCTGGTTAGGCGCGTGCTGTCACCGAGACGGCGCGTCGGAACGGTCTAGGCTTCTTGCCGAGGAGCGGACGGCGTCTGCCGCCCTGCGGGCACGTCCCGCTCCATCTCCGCGTTCAGCCACCGGCTTCGAGCCCACCCGCCGCGCGCGCATGCGCAGAGCAGCGGCGCAAGATGCGTTTTCCTTCAGCCGCGGGGTCTGAGCAGGAATCCGGAACCCCGGGGCGCTGTGGGGAAATTCCCGGAGCCCCGTGACCCCCATGCACCCCAGACCCATCGCACATCCTCTGCAGTTTTGAACCCCAGGGTCCAGGGAAGCGCAAACGCTGCCCTTGCTGTTCGTTTTGACCTTCCGTCAGAAGCAGCCTCCTCCCAGTGGGTGGCCCCCGAGCCACTCTTGGACCAGGCCGTCCAGCCGTCTGTGGACCCGTCCCACGGGCAGCTGACACCCGTCCCCTGGGCCTGGCATGCTGCACGGAAGGCACAGCTCCCCAAGGGGGACAGCTGCAGCCTCACCCCTGGGCCTCAGGGCTCTGGGGTGACAGGGGACTGTGTGCCCAGGGGACTGTGCCAGCAGTGAGGACTCCGGGGCGCCTGGATTCACGTGCCGAGGGGCGTGGATTGGGCTGAACCAGCCTCGCTCCCGCTGACCGGGGAAGTTGACTGGGGTCTTGCCCGCGTTCGGCTCTGGCCTGTGTCTTGGGCCACATTTTACGTGGCCTCCTCCGTGTGGACGCTGTCACAGACCTCTCAGAACCCGAGTGTGTCATAAGGCTGTACGGGGGTGGCGACTGCATGGCACAACGATTGCGTAATGAAAAGGTTTAGAACTAGAGGGTCCTGAAATGTCACCTGGTTCATAGAAGCCCACCGTTGGCAGAGGAGGTCCTCATACCCGGTGCCATTCTGAAGTCCTTGCTGTCAGCGGCACCCGATTGCACCCCAGCTTCAAGTGCCCACCCAGCACCCCACAGCTGCTGCCTCTGCTCATTTCCAGCTGAGGCAAAGAGGCCAGCAGCTGGGCAGAGCTCCCCTTCCGGCAGTCACTGGGCAGCTGGCACCCTGGGGCTCCTGGGGGCACGCAGAGCCCGGGAATGCTATGAGTGGGTTGGATCAACACGGGTCCACTGGGCAGGACATGCTGCATGGTTCCTAGGACAAAGCATTGTGCTGGAAACATGTCCCCATCGTCGGACAGGGGGGACACAGGCACGTCGCAGTCAGGGCACTGTCAGGACAGCAGGTGTGCACGCTCTGCGGGGAGTGGAAGGGGTGATGCAGGGAGGTGTGGGCGCGGTCTGGAGCTGAGGGGCTCACTCTGGCTGCGCCTACCTAAGATCGCCCGGGAGAAGTGTGAGCGCCCCACGTCTCCTGGGAGTGGACCCTGAGCCCCAGCATTGTTTTCTCATTGATGCCACCATGGGATTCCACCGCGAAGCCAAGTGGGAGAACCATCGCTCTAGAGAATCCCCACCTGTCCCGTTCAGTGCCGTGTGACCCGCTGCGTTTTCTCATCTATGAGATGCCACAGGGTGTGAATCATAACACTGACTTAATACTCATTTGCAAGGAAGACAACTGCCCACACTGTCTGCAAGATGCACCCTCCCCTAGAGACATGACGACATGAAAAAGTGCATGTGAGACTCCAGCAAACGCGACAATTCAATAAAGATTAATAACTTTTCAAATTCGGTACATGCAGAACTTCAAGGTAGTTCATACTGAATGTAAATCACGATTCGACATGATCTGGAGGCCTGGAGCCGGGGCCGATCCGACAGGATGGAACTCAGCAGGGATGTGACCTGTGAAGTCCAGAAAATAAAATGTACGAAGCACAACACCGTGACACCGCCGGTGCGGGAGCCTCAGCCGCTGGGAATTCAGAGTGACTTCGTGCTGTGACGTGGCAGCGGCTGTCTGCACAGTGTTTGCTGCGAAGCAAGCGATTACATCAGTGCGTGTGACACGCACACTCACACACTCACACTCACACATTCACACACACACACATGCACACACAGGCACACACGCACACTCACACACATGCACACTCACACACACTCACGCGCACGCTCATACACATGCACACACTCACACACGCACACTCACACCCACATGCACGCTCACGCACATTTACACACTCATGCACACCCACACACGCACACTCACACACACGCACGCTCACGCACACACACATTCACACACGCTCATGCACACTCACACACACTCACACGCATGCTCACGCACACACATTCACACACACTCATGCACACTCACACGCATGCTCACACACACACACTCACATGCACACACACACTCACACACACACTCACACTCACACACACGCACACACACTCACACACACGCACACACTCACACAAACACGCCCCCCTCACTTCATTCTCCTCAAGGAGTGAGCTCAGGCTCGGAGAGGTGAAGGGACTTGCTGGAGATGACACCGGGGCTTTGAGCTCAAGCAGTCTGCCCCGGAGTTACTAAGATATGCAACGTCGCCCTGATGCGAGAGTGAACTTTCTTTACGATAAGTCTCAGGTCAGACCTGCTACATTGCCAGGCGACACCTGGAGTACAACGTAGAACCTGTAGAACCTGTCATTGCCTTTTTAGTGGTGATTTTCACCGACCACGGGCCCCGGGGGGTAAGGCTCCCCAGAAAACGTCTGTAAGCACACCTGAACGCTGCTTGGTGCTCTGTTCACTGCCTCTCGGAGGTCAGTATGGGCCGGGGTCACAATCTCACGCCACAGGAGTATCGCTGACCTCGAGTCGGTCCTCAGGCTGGCCAGGCCGAGCAGCACGGTGACACCGCTCTTGAGGGGAGAGGGCGGGCAGGTTTCATGTTTAGCTCGGAGAGAAAAGAGAACGTGTGTTTAAGAAATCCCAGAACTATTTCCAAATATTTCCACCGTTGTCCCACGAGAGAAGGAGTGATACAGTCTGCGGTGGCCCAGAGGACAGGGCTAGCAAGGACCAAGGAGGAGGAATTATGGGGCAATTTCACCTGCAACCAAGGGGTAAACTTCTCTCCAGTTACACTCACCACCAAATGAGTAGTGACAGGGGCCTCTCGTAAGCCCTGAGTCTCCTGTCTCCCCATGGGATCGAGCAGGGGCTCGGGACAGACCCGGGCGTGTCGGGGGGGATTCTGTCCTGGCTTCCTTCTCCTGGTGGAGGTGTCAGGTGGGAAATTGCATCTGGTGATCAGGTTCTCACCTCAGGGGGCAGAAGGGCCATTTCCCCAGAAAGGCTCAGCATGGAGGACACTCCGTGTTGTCCCGCAGCAGTCGTGCTCATGACCTCAGGGCAGGAGGGGTGCTCTGGGGCGCTCCAGTGGCCCCGACTAGGGGGAGCTGAAAGGCCACCCCTCCATCGGAACTATTTCCCCGAAGTCTCTGCCCTGTGGCCACGGGAGTCCAAGGCCAGCCCCATGCCAGGGGGAGGGTGACGTCAGACCTTCAGTCAGCTCGCTGGGCTCCACCACTTCCCGCCACCCCCAGGGTCCCAGGGGCACCGCCACGCTCCCCAGGGCCGAGAGGGAGGGAGCCTTCACAGCGTCACTGTCACCCGCATGCCAGGGCAGCACCTCTGAAAACGCCTTTTGGAAAGCGTGTCCCTTGGGAAAATGTGCTCAGGAGCCCACGTGCGTCCTGTCTGACCAAGCCTGCGTCGATTCCATGGCGGCCTGGCCGCAGGCCGTACAGGAGGGAGAGCCCTGGGCCCGAGGTCAGCCGGGGACATTTGTCTGCCCCGGCCCCGTCAGGGCTTCAGGTCAGCCAGACAGTCGTCTGCTCGTGTCTGGAAGTTCCACTGGACGCGTGCATGCCCGGACGCCCGGGCAGCTTCTGTATCTCCCTGGGGGCCGCCCTGCCGGCCGGGCCCACCCGCCCGCCGTGTTTGTGAACTTGACTCCCAGCTACTCAGGCAGCTCCTGGCTCTCCTGCGGGCTCCACCCCGGTGGACTCCACAAGGTCACGACCCAGGGCTCCCCCTGGACGCCGTGCATCCTGGCGATGCTCGCGCAGTATTGCCGACCGGATGGGCAGAGCGTCGCTCAGGACGGAGCAGACCGCGCAGGACGGGATTCGTGAGCGGAGGCCTGTTTTCCATCCCAGCTTTTCAGGGCTAGGCAGTGGGGTGGGGGTGGGGGTGGGAAAGAGGCCACAGAAAGAGCAAAAATAGCAACAACATTTGGGAAAAGGCCACGTCTCTGAAAGGGGCAAGACAGGCCAAGTGCACGTGGAAACGACCCCCTGGGCTCACGCGGAGGCGGCCGCCGTGC
Source organism: Lyroderma lyra (assembly GCA_004026885.1). Classification (NCBI taxonomy): domain Eukaryota; kingdom Metazoa; phylum Chordata; class Mammalia; order Chiroptera; family Megadermatidae; genus Lyroderma; species Lyroderma lyra. Next base: position 11,846 of record PVJL010017782.1, read on the forward strand.
CCGCGGGCCGTGTCGTGCTGCCGTCCAGTCCATCCGCTCGGAGCCCCGAGCGGCTCGGCCCACAGCTCAGCGAGGGGCACGTCGTCGGGGCTGCCCGGTGCCGCCTGCCGCTCGGAGACGAGGGTGAGAGGCCGACACGACAATCCGCCGTCGGCGTCAGCGCCTGAGCTAAACCACCGCTGGCAGCGCGAACAGGCAGAGGCCCGTGGCGTGTGACGGGCGGAGGCAGCCCCCACAGGCGCCCTCTGCAGCCTGGCACGCGGGCCCCTGCACACCCACCGGCCCCACCGCTCCACCAGGGAGGCCCCGGAACGGGCCAGAGACGCGCGCTTTCCGGCATCTTCTGGGCTGCGGGCTGTGCCTGTAAGGACGTGCGTGGGGACCGTGCGACATGCTCCCCACCGTCCAGCCCAGAACCAGAGGGCACCCCGAGTTCGTTTCAGCAGAAGCCGAGAGAGGAAGCGCCGTCCAGCGGAGGGGGCGCGGCCAGGGCTTAGCTCAGCCACAGGGGTCCGCTCTGTGGGGCCCCCACCGGCCTGGGACCTGCCGGCCTGAACGGAGAGGCGGCTGGCCCAGTCGGGGGCGGGGTCTGCACGCTCTGTTTACGTGGTGACACACACGGACGCCGCGTTAACCGTCTTTAGTGCACAGCTCGGTGGCGACAGGTGCGTTCACACTGTGTGCAGGTGTCACGGCCACCATTTCCAGGACTCTTCAGCTGCCAGAACCGACACGCTGTCCCCGTGAAATGTGAGGTCACATTCCACTCTGTCACTACGACGTGTGCTGCTCCTGGTCCCTCACAGGAGTGGGATCACAGAGCATCTGTCCGTCCGGGACCGTGTCCTCAAGGTCCATCCCCGCTGCAGCCGGTGGCGGCACTTCCTTCCTTTGGAAGGCTGAGTAGCGTTCCGTTGTGTGGGTGCACCAGTGCGATGATGCTCTGACCCCCAAAAGCCCCTGGAAGTTGGTGAAGAACGGCTGGCCATCTTTCCGCTTCCTGTTTCAGCAGCGGCCGCCCGGGCCAGGAGGGAGGGCACGGCTGGGCACGTGCAGGCAGTGGCTGCCCCTCGTGGGCACACGTCTTCCCAGGGGGGTGTCATGGTGCCCGTGTGTCCCCAAGCGGGAGCAGCCTGTGATGCGTCCTGTGCAGAACTCAGCTGCGCAGAGCACTTGGGCCCGGTAACACCAGAAGGTTTTAGGGGGGCGATGGGTGGGTGGGGGTGCCAGAGGGCAGAGAACTGGGCCCTGTGGTCACTGTGCTCGGGAACCGACAGCAGAGAACACTGCACCTCCGGGGCCATGTGCGCTCGTGACAGACGCCACGGCCCCACCGCGCGGGGTGAGCAGACGGCAGTGTGGGCTAAGACGAGCCTGAGGCCTGTGATGCCCCCACGAGGACCCCCCCGACACGTCCCCCTCACGCCAGGCGCCCGGGGTGGCCCTGCACACAGGCTCCCGTGACTGTGACGTCACTCGGAGATTCCGGAAGGTCTTTCGGCATTTCCTCCGGGGCGACGCCGGTTCCCGAAGTTGTAATAAAGCGCACAGGCAGCCCCCCGGCCCCAGGCACCGTTTGGCAGAAGTTAAAGAACGATGTTTCTGCCTCTGGAAGGTTCTCAAGGCAAAACAGCGGCCCCTTCACCGAGGTCCTCGCACCTCGGATGCGCTTACCCCGCGCTCCGCTGGGGGCTCCGCGGGGAAATGCGTGGGCAGACCAGCGGGTGGGGGGAGGGGCTGCGGAGCGGCGGGGGAGGGGCCGTGACGTGCTGGGCGGGGTCTCACAACTGACTCCCGCAAACCGTGTGCGTGTGCACGCGTGTGTTGGCGGCACTGGACAACTCGGTGAGGCGTCATCACCTTGGCGTGTCTGTGTGTCACAGCTGTGTTCGTGTCAACGTGTGCTGGTGTCTTGCTGAGTGGCGTTCATGACTGTTGTTGCGGGATTTTGTGTGCTCATTTGAGAACGCTGGAGCTTGAATTAGAGCCATGAACAAACATTAAAGTTCTTGTTACACTTGGCAACAGTGGAAATGAAGTCAGGGACATTGAGTCCAAGTTTATGGGGACGATGCCATGAAGAAAACGGCAGTGCACACGTGGATGGACGTTTTTCTGAGGGGAGAGAAAGCGTCACTGATGAAGAGAGGTCGGGGAAGCCAGTAACGAGCAGAACTGACCAAAACATTGCAAAAATTCCTTGAATTGTGCATCAAAATTGTCAGCTGATGTGAGAAGCACAGTGAACAAAGTAAACTTCGATAGAGAAACAGCTAGAAAAATCCCTACTGAAAACCTTGGCAGGAGAAAGGTGTGTGCAGACATGGTCCCGGAGGAGCCACTGACGAGCAAAAGCAAAGGAGAGTTGAGGTTTGCCAAGACCTTTTGGGAAGACAAGACCATGTTCTGGGCCGTGTTATCACTGGGGATGGCACATGGGGGTACCAACACGGCCCTGAAACAAAGTGTCCAAGTGCACAATGGAAGTCAGCCAGTTCTCCACGACCAGAAAAGTTCCGTCAGTCCAAATCAAGAACAATGTTGCGAACCTTTTTTTTTTTTAATATCAGAGGGATTGTTCATTATGAATTTGTCTCAATTGGACAGTCAACCAGGTTTACTATCTGAAAGTGCCAAAAAGGCTGCATGAAAAAGTCAGACGAAAACGACCTGACCTTTTTGCCAACAGCTCATGGTTCCTGCATCACGACGACACACCAGCTCACATGACTGTGTGTGAGGGGGTTTGTAGCCAGTGCACACATGACTGTGTTGGAGCACCCCCCTACTCACCTCATCTGGCCCCCAGTGACTTTTTTCTTTACCCAAAGATAAAGGAAATACTGAAAGGAAGACATTTTGATGACATTCAGGACATCAAGGGTCATAGGATGACAGCTCTGATGGCCATTCCAGAAAAAGTTCCCAAATTGCTTTGAAGGGGGACTAGGCGCTGGCATCAGGGAGCACTCCGAAGGTGACCGTGGTGACATTCAGCAGTGAGGTGTGCAGCACCTTTTCTAGGAGGAGTTCTCCAACTTAATTGTCAGACCTCGTACATACGTGCACTTTCGTGTGTATGTAATTCTTGTGCAATTCAGAGAAGGGCCAGTCTCACCCCGTCCTTCACCACCGAGTTGATGATGTAATTTAAGTGTGTCAGGGTGCTGCGCCACGCCCCTGTGGCTTCACCTGTACCCTCTTCTCCACGGCTTTCCACGGCTTTCCATCTGTCGGACACACGGGCAACACCAATCCACTTGCAGGTGCGCGTGTGCATGTGCACACAAATGCACACGCACACACGCACACGCTGCCCTCCCGTGTCCCCCTGGCTTTGTTCGGGCTGCTTTCTCCACCCGGACCGGGTTTCCTCTCGTGACCCAGGGACACACTGTGTATCTCGTTGCCTGTGCTGAGTTCTCAGCTCAGATACGATGCCTCTTCCAGCTCCTTGAGGGCCGGACGAGCTGGTGAGACCGACAAACGCATTCTGTCCCCCTGAAGTGTTGACAGTCCCTGTTTTAACAGCTTGCTTGTGTACTTTGATTAATTTATAGGTTTTAAATGCCAACAAATACGGACTATATCATGATGGCTTTGCAATGACACATTTTAAGAAGCAGTGAGCTCCCTCCCGCCCTCCCACCCACCCTTCCTCTCTCTTTTTCCTTTCATTTGTTTTACAGCAGTACCTGGTCACCCACAACTGTTCGTCTGTGTGCACAGGGGCTGAATGGAGTCTCGCACACCTACAGGGGTGAGCTCCAGCACCTCGTTGGGCCTTTATGGCCCGTCGTGCTTTCTAATCCAGCCCTGAACACTCCGGTTTCACGCCCAGCCGCACGAGGCACGAGCCCGGTTTGAGTACAGTTAATCACATCCCTTCTGAGTTTTACCCTCCTTTGCTTATGTAACGTACAATAGATCCCAGGAGCACAGGTGACAGTATCATCCAAATTACGTGGACTGTTTCGGTTCATTACGTTCGTGTAATTTAGTTAATGAACTTGGTGACAATTAGGTAACCCAGGATAACCCGTGAGACACTACAGAGGATAAATGCAATTTCAAATGCAGAACTCGGGTGGGCTGAGCATCCTGACAGTAATACCTCCCACTCACAGAGTGCTACTGTGTGCGAGGCGTCCCCTCTGCTGCAGAGAAGTGATCTCACTTGATCTTTGCGGTGACGAATGAGATGAGGACACTCAGCACAGGGAGGTTAAGTCACACGCCGAAGTCACAGGCTGTCACAGGCACAGGCTAGCACAGACAGAAGGCCCCCACAGACGCAGGGAGGCTGGAACCAAAGTCCCTTTGTCTCAGAGCCGAAGCTCCAAACCTCTCTTCAGAAGAGGCCCAAGGTGTCCCCTTAAAGAGAATTTGCTCCAAGGGGGCCACAAAAGTTCCGTGTAAACGGGACAAACAGTTTGGTTTGGAACCCGACCCGGAAAAGTAAGACCTGACGATACACGAATACATGTGTTTTGTCACACCTCTAGCAACCGCTTGCGCATCTGCGATCATGTCACGGTCACTTTCTTGTAGGTGACGTGGGGGACAGAGGTCAACAAGACGCCGTGGTAGGGTGTAGTCTTGCCAAGGCTGGGCCAGGCTGGTCACCCCTTGACTGCTCTTTGGTTCGGACGTAAAGAGGACGGGAGCCGCTGGTGCGGAGCGGCCTCAGGACCAGCCTTGTTGGAGCTTCTGTTTTGCTTCTTTTTCGTTGTGCTGCTGACTCCGTGGGGGAGAAAGCCCCAGGGCCATCGCGGGCCGTCCAGAGGTCACGTGTAGCCTTCACAGCGTGTCCGCACGGAGCGCAGGTGGCGGTTTTTATCTGCTTTCAAACGTGGCTTTGACAGCGTGTCACATACTCTTTGGTCCAAAATACACGGTGGCAGAACCTGATGAGGGAGCCACTAGGGCCTCCGATTACGTGTCTGAAATCGTCTCAGAGAGCGATGTGGCTGGTGAGCTCTGCTCGGGGCCCTTTGTCCCCTCTCCCGTCACGGCGTGGGGTGCAGACAGATGGCGTGTGAGCGCCCTGGTGGCGACCCCTCCTGCCCCGGGAGGCCGGGGGGTAGGGGCCGCAGTGGCCTTGCCACCACGTGGGCTGACCCGGAGGCCGCGAGGCTGTCCCCTTTCCCGCCATCCTGCCGTCCCAGTTCCCACCTGTGGGGACCCGGGAAACAGAAAGGAACCCCAAGGTGAGATGAGTGATACTCGCGCTGCCGCCCTCGCCCACGAGACCAAGAACCCTCATCACAGGTTCAAGCTCCGCCAGGAAAACTGTTCTTAAAAAAGCGAAATACAGACAGACAAAGTCCCCTTCTCTGCCTCGGGGACAAAGGGCCTGCAGCACTCAGGCGTCCCTCAGCCGCGCTGTCGGCGTGCATCTTCGGGCGCAGGTACAGCGCTCTGTCTACACAGGGCCCGGGGAGCCGGGCCCCTCGGAATCCAACCTCAGAGCCCTCCCGGCTGCGCGGGCACCTGTGTAACAGAACCTCGGGGGGCACCTGTGTAACAGAACCTCGGGGGGCACCTGTGTAACAGAACCTCGGGGGCACCTGTGTAACAGAACCTCGGGGGGCACCTGTGTAACAGAACCTCGGGGGGCA
>PVJL010017783.1:0-17464 GCA_004026885.1 Lyroderma lyra
TAAATTAAGGTTAGGTCTAGAATTAGGTTTAAGGGAATGCACGGGTTTTATAATGGGTTGACTGAGGGTATGTGTTTAGTTTCTGATGAGGTTAGAAACCATGTTAGGTTCAGATAACTAGCTATGGTTAGCAATAGTTTTAGGGCTAGGGTTAGGGATAGAGTTAGGTTTGAGGATATTATTTTAGTTTTTAATTAGGGGTGGTATAGGTTTAAGACTAAGATAGGGCCTATAGGGAAGCCGCGGTTCAGCTTTAGGTTGACGTTATGGTTGAGATTTTGAGTTAGGCTAAGGGTTAAAGATAAGGTTAGTTTTGATTTTATTATTAGGGTTAGCAGTAGAACGAAAGGTCAGATTGTGTTCAAGGTTCGATTTTGTGCTTAAGTTTAGGTTTTTGTTTTTTTTTATATTCACGGTTCAATTGAGAGGTAGGTAAGAAGGAGTGTTTTATGGTATGCTTTGAGGCAGGGATTGGCTCTAAAGTGGGGATAAAGTTTGTGTTAGATTAAGGGCTGGGTTTAGGGTTAGGTTTACAGTTATGTTAAGGGTTATGTTTTAAGTTAAGTTTAAAGTTAGGTTTTGAGTTTGGTATCAGAGTGGGGTTAGGTTTGAGTGTCCATTTAGGGCAGGATTACACGTAGGATTAAGTGTTGAGTAACCTTCAGGTTCGGGTAAGTGTTAGAATGAGTTTGGGTTCAGAATTGATTTTGTGATGATGGTTAGGGTGAGTGTAGGTTTAGAATTAATTGTGAGATTACGATGTAAATTGAAAATGAAATTTTAATGACTTAGGTTTAGGTTTGAGGTTAGGTTTTTAATTAAGTATCAGGATAGTGTTAGGTTCATTTTACAGTCTAGCTTTAGGGTTAAGGCTGATTATGTGATTAGTGTTATGGATAGGGTTATGGATATGTTTACATTTAAGGAAAGGTCTAAGTTTTGTGTTGAGTTTCTGATTAATGTTAAGGTTAGTGTTAAGGTTAGGCTTACCATTTTTTATGGTTTACTTTTAAATTGGGATTAGGTTTAGTGTTCTTTGTGTGTTATATGCTGGGGTTATGGTTGGTGTATGAATTAGTGAAGGGGTATGATGAGGGTTAGAGTGAGGTTTGAATTTCGACTTTGGGTTAAAATTCGTTTTAAGTTTTAGGTGTATGTTTAGGTTTAGGACTCCAGTTAGGCTTAGGTTTATGGTAAGGGTGAAGTTTTCAGTTAAGATTGTTATTAGAGATGAGGTTAGATGTGAGGTTAAGTTTACGATCAGGTGCTGGTTTGTGTGAGGCCCAAGATGATGTTGACGCCCAGGATTAGGTTTGTGGTTACGCTTAGGGATTTTGTTTATGTTCACGGTTCATGTTCCAAGTAGATTTAGTTTTAGGTTTAGGTTTAGGGTTTGCTTTGAGTCAAAGGTTTGGTTGTAAATTGGGATTGAGTTCATTGTTAAGGTTATGGAACAGGCCAGTTTTAAGGTTAGACATAGGGCTAGGAATAAGGTTAAGTTTCCATTGTGAGTTCCATTGAAGGTTAGGGTTAGGTTTGGGTTTAGGTTTGTCTTATGACTAAGTTGATGGTTAGGTTCGCCTTTGATTTAGGTATTGTGTTTCGGATACTTTTAATAATGATTCCTGTTTGTTTTTTTTTAATTTTTGTGACCACATTGGCCTTTGAGATAATCAAAAGTGGTTTTTAACTTTTTACTTACCTAGAAGAAGCTATGGGCCCTGCACTCACTTAGTCTCTTCAAATGCTCATCATAGATCTCACTACTCAGCCTTCTGTCAGATTTTCCAAAATAACTTCTCAAATCTCCAAGCTGTTTACAGTTATCAGATCAGGATTTAGAGGGTGACCTCCCACAAAAATACCAAACACACGTACCAGACACTTCCTTCCTTCCTCCCTGACCCCAAACGACAATATCCTATGAAATGCTTAATAATGCGCATGATTCTGTTTTTCCCATTTTCTCCACTTTCCATTCTGTATTTTAGTTGTGTAAGTGTATTTATGAAATACTTACTTTAATTCTGAGTAGAATAAGAAACAAAAATAAAAGAAGATTGCATAGGCTTCTATTTTAAATATTTTAGAAGGCATGCTTTCACATACACTCTAGTATTTTGAACAGTCAATTGTAAAACATACAATTCTGTTTTACAATTCTGTGCTTGATGTACCCACACCCTGCCGCCTCCCTTCTTCATTTAGGAAAACAGGTCAGGACAGTGGCGTGTGTACAGTTAAAGAAGGGGATGCTCCGGCTAATTGAACGCTCACCTATCTCACAGAACATACAGGGAGACAGTAAGTTGAGTTCAAGCTTATACAGCACTAAAGTTCCTCGGCAAGAGAACAGCTGCCTGTTCTTCAAGTATTTTGGTCCCAGCCACATAACCACTAATTATAGGGTAAAACAGATAAAAATACGTACGTAATTGTCCACAAGAATCCACCCTTTTACTCTGGTTTATCGGGGGCCTAGCAATGCCTTGAAATCGGTATGAAGTGATGCGTCAAAATTTTCCATTTGAAAACCACAGAACCCAGGAGAGAGCAGCAGCTTGGAGATGCGGTTCTTTGCCAACAGGAGCGCCCCTGGGCCACTGGAGCCCAGGCTCATGCGGGAGGACCGCTTTTGCAGTGCGCACCCACCCTCCATGATGGAAAGAGGAAGGTACCAGGGCCCTATAATCAGAACCTGGTCTGACTGCTACGTCACAGTGGCAGGGCCAGCCAATCGGGGCCCGAAGGCTGTGTCAAGCGCGATGTTGTCTTGAAGCCCCAGAGCCAATCACGGGACTATAGAACTGTCTTGATTGTAAGTTCAAGAATGCGATGCAGTGGGGAGCGGTGACCATGGGAGAGGTATAGAGATAAGTTTAGGACTTGTGATAAGGATCAGATTCTCCTGAGCTTCAGCTTTGATGTTAGTCTTAGAGATAGCTTTGAGGTTAGAGATTTTGCCTAAATTTTGATTAGTGTTCAGGATATGTAAAGGTGGGTGGTGAGAGGTATGTGTACTCTTGTGTTTATGATTAGTGTAAGGATCCATTTTTGATTTGGGGTATATGTTCGTTTTAAGGATATGTTCAGGGCTGAAATTTGAATAGAGTTAGAGGAAACTTTGATGTTATGGTATAAAGGGTATTACAATGAGGTCTCGGGGAAGAAGGGCTATTGATAGAGTGAGGTAAAGGTTGAAGGTAGAGTTAGGTTTTCAGTTAGGCCTATGGTTTGGGTTAGGGTTTGGGTTAATTAAGGATTAGGGGTAGTGATATAGTTAGGCTTAGAGTTACCTTTCACGTTGGGGTTAAGTTTTAAGTTATGGTAGGAGAAGAGTCGGTTTTATGATGCGGTGAATATTTCAGTTTATGATTAGGATTTCAGGATTTGGGTGAGATTTATCCTGGAGGTCAGGGTTTGGTTTTCCATTAAAGTTGGGGTAGGGATTCAAGTAAAGTCAGTATGGGTTACTTTCAGGGATCTTGTTATGGGTAGCCTTAGGTTTTCAATTAGGGCTCGGTTTAGAGATAGATTTCGGTTGAGGATTACCTCTTGAGTATATTATGACATTTAGAGTTAGGGTTCAGATTATAGTTAAGCTGAGGGTTCAGTTTATAGTTAAGCTAAATTAGGTTTGGAGTTGGTGTAGGATTAGGTTTCGGGTTCCATTGTTATTTAGGCCAGGTTTATGCTTAGGGTTATTTATTTATGTATGAAATTAATTACGGTGACATTGATCACTAAAATTACATTTCCAGTGTGCATTTCTATAAAACATAATTTATATTCATATATTGCATTGTGCATTCAACACCCAAAGTCAGTTCTTCCCTCCCCCTATATTTGTCCCACCCCTTTCCTCTTCTACCACCTCTCTTTTTCCTTACTTTCTTGTAAACACTAAAGTGTTGTCTGTATGTTTGAGCTTTTCGACTTTTCTTTATTCCTTTCATTTCCACATCCCAAACATGAGTGAAGTTCTATGGTTCCCAGCTTTTTCTATTGGATTTATTTCCCTTAGCATGGTAATCTCCAGACCCTTCCTTGTTGTCACAAATGGCAGTATTTCATCTTTACTTCTGGGCAAGTGGTGTTTCACTGAGTAATTGTACCACATCTCCTGCATCCAATCACTTGTTGAAGAACATGTTGGTTGTTAACATGTCTTGACCACCATAACTTGTACTGCAAGGAACACAGGGGTACCTATATCTCTATGAGTACATTGTTTTCAGATTTGAAGGGTGGATACCCAGAGAAGGGATTGCTTGGTTGTATGGCGTCTTTTTCTTAATATTTTGGGGAACTTCCATACTGTTTTCTATAGTTGCTGTGTCTATTGACATGCCCACCAGCAACATATGAGGGTTCTTTTTTCCCACAGCCTCTCCAACACTCGTTATTACTTGTCCTGTGGATCATAGTCTTTCTATTAATAACAGGTATGAAGTGTTAGTTCATGGCATTTCTGTAATAGCTAGTGTACCTAAAACTTTTGTATGTTTCTCTGGGGTGTTTGAATAATCTGTCTTCTTGGGGTAACTGTCTGTTCAAGTCCTCGGCCCCCTGGTGAATTGGATTGTTTGTTTGTCTTGTGTTGAGTTCTAGGAATTCTTTATATATTTTAGATTTTAACCCCTTTTCAGTTCTTGGTTGCAAATGCATTCTCCCACTCTGTCAGTAGCCGTTGTGCTTTCTTGATGGTTCTTTTGCTGTGCAGAAGCTTTTACGTTGGTTCCAGTCCCAGTAATTTCTTTGGACTTTTACTTCCTTTGCCTTTGAGATAACATTCATAAAACTCTTTCTGAAGCAAGGTCTACAGATTTAGGACCTTCACTTTCTTCTATGCAATTTACCATTATTGGTAGTATGTTTAGGTCTTTGGTCCAGACTGAGTTCATTTTGGTATATGGTGAAATCTGTCAGTCTAGTTTCATGTTTTTGCATGTGATTTTCTCTATGCCCCAGCACCATTTATGGAAAATGATTTCTTTTTTCATGTTATATTTTTGGCTCTCCGTAAAAAACGATCTCCACATATATATGTGAAATTAATTCTGGGTTTTCAGTTGTTTTTCATTGGTGTGTGTGTGTCTATTTTTCGCAAATACCGTGCTGCTTATATTATTGTCATTATGTGTTATAGATTGAAGTCAAAGAGTGTGATATATTCACCGTTATTTTTTTATCTTTCGGATGCCTTTGGCTATTTGGTGTCTCTTTAGATTCCATACAAATCTGTTGATGTTTTTCTTCAAATTTTTCAAAAATCTGTTTTTGGAATTTTCATGGGAATGGCATTAAATTTGTTCATTGGAGAGAAGACAAGATGGCGACTGGAGAGGAGGTTCCTAAAGCCTCTCCCAGAAAACACAATTGAAAGGCCATCCAGGAACCAAGAAAGAGGTCCCTGAGTGACATACCGGCTGTTGAGAAATCCACAAATCGCAAGTAAACACCTGAAGGCTGGTGAGAAGGGAGCAAGTTGGGGAGAGGGAAGGGAGCAGAGACGGAACACGCGGGATCCGGATGCTATCCCTGCTGACCATTCGGTGTTGCGCAGTTTGGGGGAGGTGAGAGAGACTGGGGAGCTGGGGATGGAAGGAGTTTGGGAGCCAGCCTCTGGAACTTTTGAGTGGTAGAAGGGCTGAGCAAGGATTCTGAACTGCAAAGATAACACCCCAGCTCTAAGCCCCATTGAGACCTACACAGGGCTGCAGTTCCTGTTCCCAGCCTGCTGCAAAGGCGACCCTGCTGTCTCAGGCCAGGCCCACAGATTTGGACTTATGGAGCGGGCACTTCCTCGTGCACCCCAGAGTTCTGAAAACAGTGTGAGCCTTTAGACAGCCAGGTACTGAATCAGAGCTGGGAAGAAAGACTGATTTGATTTGTTAGCATTCACCCCAGCTAGCAAAAACAGCAAAAAAAGGTCCAAAAGCATTTTGTTGTCCTCTCCCCAGGATATATGCGCATAGCCTCCAAATGCAGTAGGAGATCAGAAACAAGAAACAAACAGCCCCCTCTCCCCCAAAACTTGACCCCCAGCGCCACCTAGTGTCTGCCCTACAGCAAGACACCACAAAAGCAATAATCTGGGCAGTGAACATAAAGACCTCATGTCAAAGAGGAAGATCCCAGCGGACAGGATGTATTCCATAAAAACTAAAACTCCTCAGTAAGAGCATGAAATTAACCCAGAAGACAGCTTGTTACAACTGGAAGGGTCAAATTTAAGTCACGGAGAATATAAAGCAGCCAGTCTAAAGGCTGTGAGAGAAATGAAAACCTATTGGCAGAACACCATAGCTGAAATAAATAACATAAAAAAGGATATAAACGACATAAAATAGGAACTCTGTGAACAAAAAGAACAATTTAACAAACAAATTCAAAACATAAGAAAAATTGAGATGGAAATACGAGAAATAAATAATACCATAAAAGAAGTGAGAAATGAAATAACTGCCATAGGAAACAGGACCAACCAGATGGAGGAAAGAATTAGTGATATTGAAGACCAGAACATGGAAACAGCTCAGAAAGAGGAAGAGAGGGAATATATAACCAAAATGATTGAAAGAACTCTGCAAGAAATATCCGACTCCATGAGACAAAACAACATCAGGATAATAGGAATAGAAAAAGGGGCAGAACAATCTACAGAGAGCATACTCAAACAAATCGTAGAAGAGAACTTTCCAAACCTATGGAAAGATCTGGAAACCCAAGTTCAAGAAGAAAACAGGTCCCCCAGATACCTGGACCCCAACAGATCTTCTCCAAGATACATGCTACTATAGATGTCCAAAACTAAAGACAAAGAGACAATTCTCAAGACTGCCAGGGGAAAAAGAACTATAACCTTTAGAGGAAAACTCATCAGGCTGGAATCAGATTTCTCAGCAGAAACTCTACAAGCCAGGAGAGAGTGGAACCAAATATTCAAAAATTTAAAAGAGAGAAACTTCCAGCCAAGAATAAATTATCCAGCAAAATTATCTTTCAGATATGAAGGTTGGATAAAGACATTCTCAGACAAACAGGCGCTGAGGGAATTTGCAGCACAAGGCCAGCACTCCAAGAAATACTGAAGGAGGCTCTTCAGCCTGAAACAAAACATCAGGACAAATGGAAAAAAGTTGGGGCAACAAGAAAGAAACAAAAACAAACAAACAAACAAAAAACAAAGAAAGAAATAAGTAATGGCCACAGGAAATCCTCACATGTCGATCATCACTCTGAATGTCAATGGACTGAACTCACCAATAAAAAGACACAGAGTAGCAGCCTGGATTAAAAAACAGAATGCATCCATATGCTGTCTCCAAGAAACACACCTCAGCTGTAAGGACAAACACAGACTTAGAATGAAAGGATGGGATACAAGATTCCAAGCAAATCATAACCAGAGAAAAGCAGGAGTGGCCATACTGATATCTGATGAAAGAAATTTCAAGTTAAAAAAGATAGTAAAAGACAAAGATGGTCATTATATAATGATAAAAGTCACAATGCAACAACAAGAAGACTTGACACTAATCAACATATATGCTGCCAACCAGGATGCACCAAAATATACAAAGAAACCACTAACAGACTTGAAAGGAGAAACTGATGAATACACAATCATAGTGGGGGACTTAAACACCCCGCTAACAGCCATGGACAGATCATCCAAACAGAAAATAAATAAGGAAATAACAGCTCTAAACGACACATTACAGCAATTGGATATCATTGACCTTTACAGGATACTTCATCAAGCAAAAAGAGACTACACCTTCTTTTCTAGTGCGCATGGAACATTCTCAAGAATAGATCATATGCTGGGACACAAAAGTAGCCTCAGCAAATTCAAGAAGTTCGAAATCACACCAAGTGCATTCTCAGACCACAAAGCTTTGAAATTGGATATCAACTGTAAAAGGAAAGCAGGAAAAACCACATATACATGGAGATTAAACAACAGCTTATTAAAAAAGGACTGGATAAAAGAACAAATAAAAGATGAGATTAAAAAATATATAGAAAATAATGACAATGAAAATACAACGTATCAGAATTATTGGGACACAGTGAAAGCGGTATTAAGAGGGAAATTTATATCATTACAGGCCTATCTTAAGAAACAAGAAAAATCACAAACAAACATCTTAGCATCCCATCTTAAAGAACTAGAAAAAGAAGAGCAGACAAAACCCAAAGTCAGCAAAAGGAAAGAAATAATAAAAATTAAAGCAGAGCTAAACCAATTAGAGAACAGAAAGTCAATAGAAAAAATTTATATTATGAAGAGCTGGTTCTTTGAGAAAGTCAACAAAATTGACAAACCCCTGGCGAGACTAATCAAAGGACGAAAGGAAAGGACACAAATATCCAAAATTAGAAATGAAAGGGGAGAAATTAACACTGATTCCACAGAAATAAAAAGGATTATAGGAAAATATTATGAAGGACTTTATGCCACAAAATTTAACAATCTAGAAGAAATGGACAAGTTTCTAGAAACTTATAGCCTACCAAGACTGACAAAGAAGAACTGGTTAATCTAAATAGACCAATCAATAGCAATGAGATTGAAATGACTATCCATAATCTCCCTAAAGGCAAAAGCCCTGGACCAGATGGTTTCACCAACGAGTTCTACCAAGCATTCAAAGAAGAATTAACACCTATCTTCCTCAGGCTCTTCCAAAAAATTGAAGATGAAGCAGTACTTCCTAACTCATTCTATGAGGCCAACATTACTCTAATACCAAATCCTGGCAAAGACAACACAGAAAAAGAAAACTATAGACCAATATCTCTGATGAACACAGATGCAAAAATTCTGAACAAAATATTAGCAAATGGAATACAACAATGCATGAAAAACATCATACATCATAATCAAGTGGGATTCATCCTGGGAGCACAAGGATGGTTCTACAAATGAAAATCAATCAATGTGATAAACCACATCAACAAAATCAAAGATAAAGACCATATGGTCATTTCAATTGATGCAGAAAAAGCTTTTGACAAGGTACAACATCCAATTATGATCAAAACACTAAATAAAATAGGTATAGAAGGAAAGTATCTCAACATAATAAAGGCCATATATGAGAGACCCTCAGCTAACATCATACTGAATGGGGAAAAGCTGAAACCTATTCCCGTAAAGTCAGGAACAAGACAGGGATTCCCCCTGTCACTACTGTTATTTAATATAGTATTGGAAGTTCTATCCACGGCAATCAGGCAAGAGAAAGGAATCAAAGGAATCCAAATTGCGAAAGAAGAGGTCAAATTGTCACTATTTGCAGATGACATGATATTTTATATAAAAAATTCCAAAGATTCCATCAGGAAACTATTAGAAACAATTAACGAATATAGTAAAGTTGCAGGATACAAAATCAATGTACAAAAATCAACAGCATTCCTTTATACAAACAACGAATCCACAGCAAAAGAAATGAGGGGGTCAATTCCTTTTGCTATCACAGCAAAAAGAATGAAATACCTGGGAATTAACTTCACAAAGAACGTGACAGACTTATACACAGAGAAGTATAGGACACTTTTGAAAGAAATTGAAACAGACTTTAAAAGGTGGAAAAATATCCCCTGTTCATGGATAGGAAGATTTAATATTGTTAAAATGGCTATTCTGCCCAATGCAATCTACAGATTTAAGGCAATACCCATCAAAATCCCACAATCATACTTTCGTGAAATAGATAAAATAATTATTAGATTTATATGGAACCATAAAAGACCTTGAATTGCCAAAGCAATACTACGTAAGAAGAATCAGGCTGGTGGCATTACACTTCCTGTCTTCTATTTGTATTACAAAGCTTCAATAGTCAAAACAGCTTGGTACTGGCAGAAGAACAGAAATAGAGACCAATGGAATAGAACTGAAAACCCAGAAATAAACCCACAAATATATGGACAAATAATGTTCAATAAAGGAGCAAAAAACATACAATGGGGACAAGACAGCCTCCTTAGTAGGTGGTGCTGGCAAAACTGGAAAAACTTATGCAAAAGAATGAACCTGAGCTAAGAACTCTCTCCATATACAAAAATTAACTCAAAATGGATTAAATACCTTCATATAAGACCTGCAACAATAAACTGTATAGAAGAAGACAAAGGTACTAAACTTATAGACCTAGGACTCAAGGAAGTCTTCATGAACCTGTCCTCAAAGGCAAGGGAAGGAAAAGCAAAAATAAATGAATGGGACTATATCAAACTAAAAAGCTTCTGCACAGCAAAAGAAACCATCAACAAGGCAAAGAGACAGCCAACTGAATGGGAGAAAATATTTGCCAATAACGCATCAGATAAGGGTCTAATATCTAAAATATATAAAGAACGAATAAGACTTAACAACAAAAAAACAAACAACCCAATTAAAAAGTGGGCAGAGGAACTAAACAGACACTTCTCCCATGAAGAAATACAAATGGCCAGCAGACATATGAAAAAATGCTCATCCTCATTAGCTATCAGGGAAGTGCAAATCAAAACCACAATGAGATACCACCTCACATCTTTGAGAATGGCTATTATCAACAAGACAAGGAATAACAAGTGCTGGAGAGCATGTGGAGAAAAAGGAACTCTGATACACTGCTGGTGGGAGTGCAAATTGGTACAACCGGTGTGGAAGGCAGTGGGGAGTTTCCTCAGAAAATTGGGAATGGATTCACCATTTGACCCAGCAATCCCCCTTCTGGGGATCTACCCAAAACACTTGAAAACCTGGGTCCGTAAAAACTTATATACCCAATATTCATCGCAGCACTATTCACAGTGGCCAAAACATGGAAACAACCAAAGTGCCCTGCGACAGATGACTGGATAAAGAAGCTGTGGTACATATGCACAATGGACTATTTCTCAGCTGTAAGAAAAGATGAAATATTGCCATTTGCGACAAAATGGATGGACCTGGATATCATGATGCTAAGTGAAATAAGCCAGACAGAAAAAACAAAGAACTGCCTGATTTCACTCATACGTGCAATATAAAACTGAAAGCAAAGAAAAAAAGAAATGAACAAATAACCCATTGACAAAATCAATAGTTTAATGTTTATTTGAGGACGAGTGGATTAGGGAGGGGATAAAGGGGAGCGGGTGGGAGAGGAGGGGGGAAGCTAAATATAAGGTGATGGAAAGAGAAGTCACATTAGGTGGTGAATTTATTATACATCAAGTTGACAATGCACTGTAGAATTGTATGCCTGAAACCTATGTAATCCCTGCTAACAGATGTCACCCCAATAAGTCTAACAATAAAAATGAATTTAAAAAAATCCAAAAGTAGCCTGCACTTACTAAGTTACATAATCAGGAATTTCACAAAAAACAAGAGAAAGAGAATTGTAACAGTGATGTGCACAAATCAAAAGCAGAAAACCAATATTAAAAATAAATTGCATTGGCTGCATAATAAATAACGCACTGTGACCTGAACACATTTCCTGATAACATTTTCATGTACCCTTTACAGGCTACTCAAACCATTCAAAATAGCTCTTATCATCAAAACCCAAAAATGTAAGATTAAGTCCATTATTTTTTTATTTTATTTATTTTTTTTTTTTTTTGCTTTTTGGAATGTGGGTAGCTCCCCGGCCGGGAACTGAACCCAGGCCGCAGTGCTGACAGCACCAGTCCGAAGCCCCAAGCCACTATACCATCAGGGAACTCCCCTAAGTCCATTATTTAAACATGTCTATAAACAAATGTGAAAAGATAACTTACATAAAAAATAAGGCCTTTATCAGAGTCTCCACACATTATATTCAGGACCCAGTGCCATCTCCTGTATGCACGACCATCTTTGCAGTGCGTGTGCAGAGCTCCATGATTGGGACCCCCGAAGAGTGGCTCTGCAGGAGCCCTGCCACCAGAGCAGGCTGAGATTGGCCCCGGCTCTCCTACCCCAGTCTTTCTCTTCTGGCTGAGACTTGTCCCCAGTCCATGACTTCTGCCAGGCACTGAAGACAAGCTATCCAAATCCACATAGAGGAGGCTATGAAGGTACCAAGATTTTGTCAGTGTTCTAATAATTCATTCAGTCCAAATGTTAATAGAAGCTGATGTCTCACACCAGATATTTTAATCTGTTCACACTGCAGAATAAAGCATTTCTTGATAGAAGTACAGTTGGGTTAGTCATTGAAACACAACAATTGCTTGAAACTAGGTCTGGTTATTTCAAAATGGTTGTTGTGGAGTTAGGTTATGCTAACAAATAATGATGCACTGCCCCATGATGATTTAACAAATGCAGTAAAACCCTTTTCTCTGTAATGGCTTATTATTAGAAACTTAAAAAATAATTAAAATAAGTAATTTATATATGGCTTTATTTGTTGATAGGATTCATACATACAAGCATTACAGTACATTCATTAGCACAGTAAAATTAGATATAAGAATATAAATTTCTAAGGACAATTATACTGTAGATATACATGCAAAAGTAAGTATACAAGATAAAGGCATAAGTTTATATAAATATAAGAAACATTAAATTATACAACATTCTATAGTATTTATGAACTTTTATCTAATTAAAAACTCTAAATATCTCAGGTTACACATAACAATGATTAACAAATTACAGTTTTTGTTGGATTCTAATATGTCATCCTTGTTGGATTCAAAATGCTGCAGAATCACCTGTAGAAGTCGTGTGGGTCAGCTGGAAAATAAGAACAGACACCAGATCAGTGTTGAGACCATGCCCAGCTCCTGCCTGTCCGCTGTGGGGTCCCATGCTTCCTCAATCCCTCATATGCTTTAGCTGCTTTGAAAATTTAGGTAAAACATCAAGGACTGCATGCTAATGACAGGATTTCTTGACTGACTTCATTTTGGAATCCATCTAAAAGTTATCAACTAAAAAGAAAGATGATAAAATGGATCAAATATTCAGACTGAGAGTTGAAAACAGAACAAAGCAGAACAGGGCCCATCCCCCATAGCCCTCAGGGCAGTGAGGTAGGATGGGCTCCCCCTGAGCCTCTCACCACCACCTCTAAGGCAAGGCTGGATCCTTTGGGAACTGATCCCTGGATGGCAATGCAGTTTTGTTTTTAAAAACCAATGTCTAAGTTGAAAGGCTTATAGTGTCACATGATGGTACAGCTTCATGACACTCAGTACACGGGGCTAGTCTCATGCAAGAATGTGTATAACAAAGTCAGGCAGCACTGGCTGACTTGGGAATTACTCCAGGCCCCATACCAATGCCAAAGCAGAAGTGACTGTGTGCCCAATGCTCCTAACACCTAGTGACAGTCAGCTAAGGGCTGAGCTTGCTCTCTTTTGCCATGTTCTGCTTTCCTGATTCCCCATCCCCCAAAAGTCAAAACAGACACTTAAAATGAGTCAGTAGTTTTATGTTTAAGGACAAAGTGAAAATCCATTTCTTCCCCTTCAAAATTGAGGACACGCTAACCTGTGTGTAATAAACAGTAAGCATAAAGAACATGAAAATCTTGTAAATGGTGCAGAAAGTCTTCTGTGTCCATGTATTTTAAGCCCCTGAATTAACTAATATGGACTCTCCTGGCCTAAAGCCACCAACACCGCATGCTCTCTACTCACACTAGGAGACTTCAGCAGGAGTCAGTCTGAACCGGAGCAGAATACAACTGCTGCAGTTCTGACACAGTGCCTATTTTGACAACCAGACACACTTTGCAGTTAGTTTTAAAGGTCACATGAGGGCACAGACGCATTTTCACACCTACAACAGCACCCACTGAGGGTTCCAAGGGAATCTTCTAGAGTGGGAATGGAAGAGTCACAAAGAGAATCTAAGTGGCACCAAGTGGGGTGTCACCAAGTATCTCTTCATCTCCCAGCAGCCCTGGAAGTCACTGGAATGTACTTATAAAATAACTATTACACACCTGATAATAAAAAGCAATTTAATAATGTACAATTATGTACGTGACAATGACTTAGCATGATAAACTGTCTGGATTAATAGAGCAACTGGACTTTCCTTTCAGCCCGAAAAACTGTTCCTGTAAAAAGGGCCTCATGTGAGAACCCAGCAGGAACAGGAGCCAGCGCCAGCCCACTGCAGAGGCAAAGGCATCTGGCCTGAAGGAGGGAGGGATACCTCACAGGCAGTTTGAGAGGCCCTGGTGGCATGGTCTCGGGGGAGGCTATAGGACAATGACTTCTCTAAGGAAACAGAAGCCCTGTCTCAGATTCTGTTGGAAGTAACATGCACCACTGACTATTTTCAGTAAGAAACACACTGCAGCCCAAGAGATATGCCCCAATTCCTCCTGATGAATTGGATGGAGAAACTTAATAAACCCATAGAAGATGACTGCTGTTTCCAAGACCACAGCTTTAGTTTTACAGCAGGAACACACTTATCGACATTCTGCCATGGTTACAGACAGGATGTTAGGATGGATAGTACTTCTGGTGAGATGGAGAAGTTTTAAGAATTGTTCCAATACTAAGAGCCCAGGAGAACTGTGGCAGTTCACGTTACATTCCCCTAATTCAAAAAGCCATGAAAACAATCCATTCTATCAGGTTTATGCCTTAGTTATCATACAGGGTAAGAAATTACCTTCAATATAATATATTCCCAAGCCTTTTTCTAGGATTAGTGTTCATTTATCTAAACTGTAATCTCAATACACCTGTTAAGATATCACAGAAAATTCTGATTTGTAATAGGAAAAAGGAAATGAAGATGAAAGTAAAATAAGAGCACTAAAAATACTTAAGAAGACCAAGATAAAATTACAGTTAATATACATAAAAATTATATGCATACTCTTTAAAAGAAAAATGCTACTTTTCAAAAAGTTACCAACTTTTTCTCCCACTAGGCACATTGGTAAATTTTTAATAAAAATGCTGCCTTGTGATCCATTCTCATTAAGTATCCAGCTTAGCAGAGGCTTTATACAAACATTTTTACATTTTTATACAAGCAAGTGAGAGCCAAACTTATAAACTTACGTATGGGAAGGGCTAACATACTTTACTATAGTGTACAAACTACATTGGAAATGAGAATGGAAGTCACAGGGAAGATGACAATGACCCATAACAGCTAACAGGGGCACAGGATTCAAGACAAGCAGGGCACTCTCAGTCAGAAAAATGGTTATGATGACCACATTACCGATAGAAAAACTGAGGCATCAAACTCCAGGGTGTGTACCTCTTCAGTGGCAGAGCCAGAGCCAGTCTACCATTGAGTGAGGAGGGTCAGAGCTGAGAGGTGTGCCAGGAAACGATGGCCGACTCATAACCAGCCATGGTCTTCAAGCTCAGTGATTGTTGAGAGAGAACCACCAGTTTGATCTCAAACAGCAGCTATACAGCGGCTATATTGGACAGGACCAGCTGGCCTCCAGTGAGGACTCCCAGCATTTTCCCTCTTGCTTCTCTCCATCCTTCTAAAACACAGAGTGACACATCACAGCAGCGGCAGAGGGAAGAAAGAAAACACAGAGCTCACAGAGGTGGAAATTTTGTCATTTAAAATGGGCTCAGTCATTATTCCAGTGTAGAGAGAGGTCCTAGGAGTTAAGTAACATAATGTGAAAGCTACTACACTGCATGATGGAAGCTTTCTGTGCTGACTGGCACACACACATGTCTGTGCAAGGCTGGACATCAAACCAGTGCTCTGAGACAAAATGCTTACTTGGAAGAATAAATATTTAATCAGATTAGAACTTTGATAAAAGCTCCATTACTGTTAAACTTTCATAAACAGACATCAGGGTTAATTTTCAAACATCTAAACCTAAGCATGCAGCAGTACTCAGATGACTCATCAGACATTAAATTGCCCATTCTAAATTAGAATCAAATTCATCCGCAAAGCCATTCATACTGGCCATAGGCGGCTGGGCTGGTGCTGGGTGTCACGTACCATCCAGCTGCGTTTGCTATACTTGCACAGAGAGTGAGTACAGAGACAAGATGACCAGTAAGTTTATGAGGAGAGTCCCTGCTGACCAGACAGCTAAACCATGAATGTCCTTTGGTCTCAATTTTTTCTTGCAAGAAAGTGCCCTCCTAAAGCTTTTGTCAGTGTGCTGATAAATTAAGGACAGAAAACAAAATTGATTTAAAATCAAGGACAAAAATGTAAATTTACCTGTCTTTTAAAATAACTTCTGAACTTTTTACTGCATTATTGTTCACATGCCTATAGCCCTGTTGTAGATAACCCTGTGATTTACTGACCAAACTGGGAAATTCTGAGAGTGACAGGAGGCATGGGAACACGAACAAAGGAAAAGTAACTGGGCAAAACTTAGTATTGTCCTAGGCCACCTGGGTGTATGTCCCTGCCATCACCAAGTTTCACTTTTTATCACACAAAAATCGCCTTCCTGCTATGTAATACATTGTTCATAGGTATTAAAGATTGTTTTCAGAATGTGAATATTTCTCTCATACTGGCTAAAGCCAGCAAGTGCTTCTTTAGGATATCCTTCCATTCTTGACAAACTTAATTTTTCTTAAGATTCAATGGAGAGAAGAAGAAATGACAACATGGGAATAAATGAGTCATGGTTTCTATAAGAAGAAATGCACACTTTGTGCTTTTCAATATATTAAGTTGGCCAAAATTCATTGTGTTTTATGCTTATAGCTGGGTGTAGGCATCTTTATAGTTAACTAACTTCATTCTAACCTGCAAATT
This sequence comes from Lyroderma lyra, assembly GCA_004026885.1. Lineage (NCBI taxonomy): Eukaryota > Metazoa > Chordata > Mammalia > Chiroptera > Megadermatidae > Lyroderma > Lyroderma lyra. The sequence continues at coordinate 16,721 of PVJL010017783.1, forward strand.
CATTATGTTACTTGATAGCTGACAGTTAAAGCTTGTTTTAGAAAAAGGAAGCATATGATTTTGTTAACAATTGTTTGCTTGGAGTCAATTTCAAAATAGGAAATAAAAATAAACATTTTCATCATATCTTGCTTTACTATTTTTAAAAAAAGCCTAAAATCAAAAACGTGGTACAAGCTCATGAAGTGTTAAGTGAGATGTATTATGAAGATGTTTTAAAACTATGGCAGTTTCATAAGTGATTTTTTAAATTCTGTTTTAGAGATTTTGATGTCAATGATGCACCAGGTTCAGGAAGGACAATCAAAGTTGATGATGAGAAAATAAAGGCTCTGTTTGGATATGGATCAGTGTTTGAGGACAGAAGAAAATGCTGAGAATCTTCACATATCAAAGTCAAGCACTGAAAACCATGGAAAATAACTGAAATACATTAGTAAATTCGGTATTTGGATACCACATGAACTCAAAATATTCACCTCACTACACCCATTAACATCTGCAATTCACTCTGGAAATGTGAAGAAATCAATCCATTTCTGCAATGTATAATAACAGGTGTTGAAAAATGGATTATTTACAACAACATAGAATGAAAAATATCATGGAACAAATGTGAGGAATCTGCTCAAAGCACTTCTAAAGAAGATATTAGTCAAAGAAAGATTATCCTGTCAATTTGGTGAGATTTCAAAGGTATTTGTGTATTTTCAGCTGTCTCCCAGAAACCAAATGATTATTTCA
>PVJL010017784.1:0-17452 GCA_004026885.1 Lyroderma lyra
GTGTGTCTCTTTCTTTAATTCCCGCTCCCCCCTTCAGGTACTGATCGACTTGTGGCGGCTGGTCCGTCATAATTTTTATTTTTGCACAAATGTAAACAATGATATTTATTGCAGTGTTGTCTATATTAAGGTCCTGAATATTCCTTTTCAAAGTTAAGATAGATCATAACAGTGAACATAATGTAAGAGAATACTTTTCTTATGCTATTCATTTGAATGAAATGTAAAGTGAATTACTAGTGTAACCAAAAAATTTTTTTAAAAAGGTGTAAAAGTCTACTTTATTATAATATGAAAGTCGCTATAGCAAAGGAATCTGGAAGAAAAATAGCCTTCGCAGATTTGCTGGACCTCCATGTTTTGATGAAGTTGAAAGCAGGAGATAGAGTAAAAGAACAAGAAAAATTTATAGCTAACACATATAAGCTACACATTTATCTTTTCCTTGCAATAATGTGACCATGATATCACATAAAATAACCTAGCATGTGGCTGTGATATCATGAATTTATCACTGTGGTCTATGGATTACAGAATTCTAGTAGGGTTACAACATCAGTATCAGTACAAGAGAACACAAATGAAAGAATGTTCATGTAGTTCATTATCATACACTATATTAGAGGTTGAATTCTGAGGATCTTATTTTATACACTCATGCACATACATGCACACATTCATTTATGTAAGAATATATAAGGAATTCCATAATTTTACTAACAATAAATTCATGTTATTCTTGCTAGTTGAATTAAAGCATTTTTTCAAGAAATAATAATTATTTAGGATATTGAATTAGACAGTAGTGTATATAAGATTTTATCCTCAGAGATATTAGTCTACAGTTTTCTTTCCTTGTGTTGTTCTTACCAGGCTTTGGTGTTAGGGTAATGTTGGCCTTGTAGATTGAATTGGAAAGTATTGCCTCAGCTTCGATTTTTTGGAAGAGTCTGAGGAGGATAGGCATTAATTCTTTGAATGCTGGGTAAAACACATTGAAGAAGTCTCATGTCAGTCCAGGGCTTTTGCCTTTGGGGAGGTTTTGGATGATTGGTTTCAATTTCTTTGCTATTGATTGGTCTATTTAGATTATGCAGTTCTTCGTTCAGTCTAGGTAAACTATATGTTTCAAGAAACTTTTCCATTTATTCTAGGTTGTTAAATTTGGTGGCATAAAGCCCTTTATAATATTTTATCATCCTTTGCATTTCTGTGGTTATCAGTAGTAATTTCTCTTTTTTCATTCCTAATTTTGTATATTTGTGTCCTTTCTTTTCATTGTTTGGTTAGCCTAGCCAGGGGTTTGTCAATTTTATCAGTTTGTTCAAAGAACCAGCTCTTTGTTGCTAGGCAATTACACCTTACCACATGGGCATATATTTTTCTACCTGGAGTTTCTGGTTGTGGTAGATTCTGGACTAATTGATTGTCCTCGGTATCATTGACACCAAATAGTATGTCTATTTCAGCTATTTGACAAACAAAAAATGTAATGACACATTTTATGGTAGTCAATATTTAAAATTAAAAATTAGATTGTATTAGAGAATTAAATGTATTAACATCTTTTAACTTATTAGAACATACATTTTTCTTTATTTAAATTGCTGTATTTGCCCCCTTGTAGAAACTACAAAAAGTACCACTAAACAAACAAGCAAATCTAACTCATTGTTCAACCATCCAACGTAAAATCATAGTTTACTTTCAACAAACATTCATATTTATCTATCTATCCATTTGATTGAGTTAGGATGTCAGTAGATTGTTTTATGACACTCTTTATAAGGAAAAAGCAGGGACACGCAAGTTTTATTTTGGTCACTTTGGAATGTCCTGAGGTTTTTCTTGGCCTGATCACTGATGCTACACAGAAGTTTCCTAAGGAAGATAATTATTTGTTATTTAACAAAGTATTTATAAAAAATATAGTATGTACCAAAACTGTAAGAAATTTTGGGGATACAACAATAATGTCCTTGTGGAATATGCATTATATTGGAAGAAGATGTGCAATAAACCAATAAGTATATGCATATAAAATGATTAAGACATTAAACAAAATTAAAATTAATATTTTATTATAATATGGGGTTTTGTCATCAAACAAGAATATGGAATGCTATTACACTGAACTGTTGGAAGACTGCTTTATCCCTAATGTAGTTAGTTCTAAAAATTCTCTTTATAAATAATAAAACAATGCCAACAACATTTATTGAGCACTTATAATATACCAGTATTTTATGCACTTTTTTTAATGATGATCTTATATTTTATTAAAGAACTATACAAAATAGACAAAACATTTATTACTGACTCCTTCAATACACTATTTTGAACATCTTACCCAAAACATTACAGTTCTGAGCCAGTGGAAGCGTGAACAGCCTCACAGAAACAGTTATTGTTATAAAGGGAATGCTCCATTTTTAACATCACTCATCACTACTTTAAAAGTTATATTGTGCTGTCAGTACCCATTAAAATAAAAACACAATGAGATCAACAACATGGGGTATTATGCACTTTATATAGATTTAATTATCACAATAATTCTGATAGAAGAGTAAAAAGAGATTGTACTATTTTATTTCAAAGGTCTTGCTTTTATCCACTGTGTATTAGATTTCTCTGGGTGGTGTACTGTGTTGGGTTATAATGTTCAGAAGACAGTTATATTAGTAGGAAAAATTGTATCAAGCTTAATTTATAGGAACATAAAGTTTAATATTGAAGCTTAAATATAATAAAGCATAATGGGATGAGAATGATTTTGTCAACAAGATTGTCCTAGTAAATAAGATTCTGAAAAAGTCTATATTATTTCTATACATCTATGACCATTACAGTAGGGTCAGTGAGCTAAGTAAATTTGGAAATCAAAGAATTCTGGAAAATGTTTTAGCAAAGACTGAGTTGTATGCACTTTTCTCAGTTACTCCAGCAATAACCTGCCTTAAGCTAATGGTGAGGGAGAGTGCACTAAGATAAAATTATCTTAAAGGGTCATATACTTAGGCACTAATCTTTTAAATTATTGGTTCCAGACATAGAATAGATTACAAGTCTTTCTCTCTAAGTGTTGTTCAGTATATTTCATAAATTTCAGATTTAATAGATTCAAACTCTGAATGTTTAACTTTTAACTTTGATCAGAATGAAAGAAATTGAATTAGACAGTAGTGTATATAAGATTTTATCCTCAGAGAGTTTTTATTTCCTTCTGCAAATAGAAGTATTGCTGTACTAACTTTGGACTTTTGCAGGTCAGCATATTTTAACTAAATATGTGTAACTCAGAGTTAACAATGGATGGATCAAAACGGTACAATAATTAAGTGTCTAGCTATGCCATATATCCAAACACATTTCTGTTATGACAGCTAAGGTAAATTAGAGCCCCACTCCTCTGGTTGGATTTGGACAAATAATGAACCATTGAGTAAAGATCCCCATGTTTCTAATGCAACATTTGGGAAGGACTACCTGTAAGAAATTAGCCATTCTGTAATGACAGGGTGAGTGTGCTGTCAAAATAGGACACCATAAAACTTTAGTTATGTGATCTTATACCAGGACTCATGTTGCTGCTAATTCATTTATCTAGTGAGAAGGCAGCACTAATACTTAACTCTGTTTCTGTATTTTCATTTTTTTATCAGAATGAAAGATTAACTCCTTGAAGTTGAGCTTAAGAAGACATTATCACTATGGAATTTTAGCTTTGTTTTTTCCTTTTGGGAGAAGAATGCTTCACAGATTAGTCTGGAGCCAACTAGAGGTGAGAGACTTTTTTTTTATAATTTGGTCTACAGAAAGGATACGTTTTTCTTCTGTTTTACTTGTTTAAGGGCTTGATGGTGTTTAAAAATATGTGCAAATTTTAACCGATGTATATAAATTCTCATTGCCTAAGAAATCATTTAATACAGATGAAATGAATGGTGTAGCATGGGTTTTTAGAAGCTTGAAAAGACTATAATTTATTTACACTTTACCTAATTACAAAATAGAGCTAGTATTTCTGGGACATTTTGATTTATAGTAAAAATATATGTATTTGGTCTTTGTTTCCATTGCTAGCACAGAGCTCCTGCAACTCTTGGAATTTTCTAAGTGATGTGAGTGACAATGGTGTTTTTTGGATCTTATGTAAGGATAGGGCTTGTTACCAGATTAACCAACCATGTGGTTAAGATGTTGATACTTTTAGTTCTCGTTTCTTTGATTTCCAGGGAGGGAAGAGGGACTGAAGATTAAATCAGTCACCAGTGGTCAATGATTTAATTGATCATGCCTTTGTAATGAAGCCTCCATAAAAACCCAAAGGAGAGGTGTGGAGAGCTTCCAGGTTGGGGAACAGAGTGATGCTAGGACAGTACCTCAATAGTAGCATGGAAGCTCTGAGCCCTTTTCCCATGTTTTGCCCTATGCTTATAGGCTATGAATCTTTGACATCTGGCTGTCCCTGAATTATATAATTTGATAAACTGGTAATTTAGTAAGTAAAATGTTTCTCTGAGTTTTGGAAGTCACTCTAGTAAATTAATTTAACTTCCAATCTATACTCAGTAGGTCAGAAGCACAGTGGTAACCTGAACTTGTGATTGGCATCTGAAGTGTGTGTGTGTGTGTGTGTGTGTGTGTGTAGAAGGGGAGGCAGAGAAGTCTTAAGGGCCTGAGAACTTAGCATTTGGGTTCTGATGTTTTCTCCAGGTAGATGGTATCAGAATTGAGTTGAATTGTAGGACACTCAGATGGTGTTTGCTAACTGTTTGGTATATATACATATATATATATATATATATATATATATATATATATATATATATATATATATATATATATATATATAAATAATCCCACACATTGGAATTCTATGCAGACCCTTTAATACTCTAGCATATTTAGTTCTCAGAATATTGCAGCAAGAGGGAAAACAAACGTACATACACACACATACACTCACACACAAAGACCACTGTAATTTTAACACAGAATCTAGAATTTTACAAAAGAAAAATACGTTGCAATTCATTTGTACAAACCCTTTCAGCCTAATTTAAAAACTTTGAAGCATGAAAAAATTACCCAAGTCTTCTTCCCTGATCCCCCAGTCCATTGCTCTTTCCTCCAAGATGGGCTCTTACTGCATTTGATTTTTATCTTTTTAACATGTGAGAACCGGATGTGCTGCTTGCCTCTTGTTTTCTTCACTTCCTGTTATCCTCATTCATTGCTCTTATCCACAATTTATTACTTTCTTCACAAAGAAAAGCTAGGATAATCTAGCAGTTCTTGGGCTACTGCACTCAGACTATATAGATGGAAGGAAACAAAATTATTTCTGTAATCATCTATGGAAAGTAGACATGTTTATGGTTAAATCGGTGTGGCTACAATTGTACTTTATCTTTTCTATTTCTTGCTGCTATAAACCTGTGTATGGATATGTTAGTAATTCTTACTTTTCCAGATAAGAATATGTTACCAGCTCTAGGTAATAGACCTTTTATTTAAAAAAATCTGTTTTATAAAGGAAAAAATTTTGTTGTTATGTTCAACTTCATTCATAATTCTATTCATAATGCTAAAATTCATTATATTACACTGGCTCATCATAAATCATTAGTTATTCACTTTCCTACTATTTCTCTGTTTTTTTTCTTGCCTCATTTATCTATATGACTATACTAATATTCAACATTAGTTCTCAAAACTAATAGCATTGTTTTTCATTGCAAGAGCTTTTTTACTCTATGGTAATTTTATACAATACTACTCTCTATAGCTCAGTTCATCTAAATGAGATATGCTGCAGTAATAAAGGTAATCAATTATTTTTCCAGAAACTTAAATACACTTCTCAAAGATTATATAAAAAGCCTCTTCAACCCATTATAAAGACATAGCCTTTCTTATACTTAGGTAACTTCAGAATGAATGACAGTCTTACTTGGTATCTTTCTCTGTGACAGTGAAGCAGCTGTGTCGAGGATTTGAATACATTTAAGGTACCATAAAGCCATAGGCTTTATGTTACTTAATTTAAAAAGATAGTGCAAATACTGATGTAAATTGTTGCAGAAACATTCAAGCTGATAAAAGACTTAACAATCATGTTTGAATGGATTCCAATCATTTTCTGACTTAGACACTTACTATGAAAGTGAATATTCTATTTCTTTATGACCTCTTGTCACCTATGGACACCAAGAGATTGAACATATTTTAGGAGTTACCTAATGCAAGCATATTCTTTGTATATCTTAGAGAGAACAATTTACCCACTCTGAAAAAGGCTCAGGGACAGACAACTCTCTTTCTTAGTGTGGTCTGTCTATTCCATTTTGCTAGTTGGTAAAAAATTCTTCATACCTTATTTTATTTCTCTGCAGCTTCAAGTTAAGTTTAAACCAGAGAAATAATGGTAATATTTTTCTGGTTGAAAGAGATAAACTGCTCTATTTCTCATAAAATATACTCACATGTAAATGGGCAGATAATTTTTGACAAAGGAGCCAAAAACATACAATAAAGCATCTTCAATAAATGGTGCTGGAAAAATGGAAAGCCAAATGCGAAGAAATTACCCTATCTCTCACAGTACACCAAATAACTGATCATGATTAAAAGGCCTAAATATAATACCTGAAACAATAAATTACATTCAAAAAAAGTGTAGGTGTTAAGCTTACAAACTTTATTTTTAGAGAGGATTTTCTGAATTTGACCTCAAAGGCAAGAGAAGTAAAAGCAAAAATAAATGAATGGGACTATATCGATTTAAAAAGCTTCTGCACAGCAAAAGAAACTATCAACAAAATAAGGAGGCAACTAACTGAATGAGAGAAGATATTAGCAAACAACACCTGCAATAAGGGGCTAATATCCAAATTATACAAAGAAATCAAATAACTCAACAAGAAAAAAAAATACAAACAATTCAATTAAAAGATGGCCAGAGGTCCTGAACAGACACTTCTCCCAAAAAGACAACATATATTTGCAATAACACATATGAACCAAAAGATATAAATAAAATTATTAGAGTAGTATATTATAGGGAGAAAAAAGGGGCTGAAAGTGGGATATGGGAATAAATTATAATAATTAATTTAAAAACATGGTGATGACAGTCGACAAAATTTGGAGATTTTCCAGGAAGCAGTATGTGTGTTTACATACGGGTATTTATGGAGTTGTTAATGCCAAATATAAAACTGTATAAAACCTCAAATTAGTTTTGTAGTTTTTAACAAATTGAGATTAAGAACATGGATATACAAACACAAAAACAAAGGGAAAGAAAACCATGTTCTTCTGTCCCAGTAGCCCTTTCACTTTAGGAGTAGAGCAGTTCCCTTTTGTGTTGAGCCAAGATGTTTTCAGAATATTTTTTAAATGTATGCTTAGTCTGAAAGACAAAATCTATTGTTCTAGAATGTATTAACTGTTTTAATTTCATATCATTCCAGAGCTATACCAGATTTTGTTGACATTTTAATTTGGCCATCTACTTTTTATATTTGAGAAATATTCAAAAACCCTTCATGGTTGCAGTAGAAAGAATATAGGCTTTTGAATCAGATTTGAGTCCCATTACCCACATTTACTAATCTCTGAGGAAAAGTAATATTATTTAAACTTTCTCAGCCTTTTAAAATTTTCTGTCAAATGAAGATATCAATGCTGTGAATATAAATGAGAAGCCATATATTGAGTGCAAACCTCAAAAAATGTTAATTATTTCTCCTTATTTTTTCTCAAATTGAGTGCATTCGCATTCTAAAATGTCATTGTGAAATCCAACAAGAAAAAAATCAGGTTTGTTTTTACACAGTAACACTGAATTATTTTAAGAAGAAATTTAAAAAATCTGATTAACAATAGCATCAAAAACAATAAAGTATGTAGGAATAAATTTAACCAAGGAGGTGAAAGATCTGTTTCTGAAAACTCTAAGACATAGATGAAGAAACTGAAGAAGACATATAATGCAAATAAATCCTCTGTTCATGGATTGGAAGAATTAGTATTGTTAAAATGTTCATGCTACCTAAAGTAATCTATAGGTTCAGTGCAATTTCTATCAAGATCCCAAAAACACTTTTTAGAGAAATAGGGAAAATAATCCTAAAATTTGTATAAAACCACTGTGGATCCTTAATAACCAAAACAATCCTGAGAAAGAACAAAGCTAGATGCATCACATTTCCTGATTTCAAACTTATAACAAAACTATAGTAATAAAAACAGTATGGTACATGGACTCCAAACAGATTCATAGACCAACAGAAACAGAATAGAAACCCCAGAAATAAACCCATGCATATATGAACAACTACCATCTGATGAGGGAGCCAGGAGTACTCAATGGGGAAAAGAGAATCTCAATCAATGGTACTGAGGAAACTGAATTTTCTTATACAAAGGAATGAAACTGGATCTCTATCTTACCCCACTCAGAAATATTAAAACTAATTGGATTAAAAACTTAAACACAAGACCTGACATTTACAACAAAATGGATGGACCTGGAGATGATCACATTAAATGAAATAAGCCAGATAGAAAAAAACCAAAAGCTGTATGACTTCACCCATATGCAGAATATAAAACTAAAAGCAAGAAAAAACAAACAAACAAACAAACAAAAAAACCATGGACACGATCAATAGTTTAATGTTTATTTGGGGACAAGTGGGGAGGGGATGGGGGAAGAGGAAGGAGTGGGAGGGGGTGGGAGAGGAGGGAAGGGGAGGTAAATATAAGGTGATGGAAAGAGAAGTTACACTAGGTGGTGAACTTATTATACAACAAGTTGATGATGCACTGTAGAATTGTACACCTGGAACCTATGTAATTCTTGCTAATAAATGTCACCCCAATAAGTTTAACAATAAAAAAATACCTGAAACCTTAAAATTCCTAGAAGAAAAATAGAAAAAAGTTCCATAACACTAAATTTGGCAGTGATTTTATGATATTATACCCAAAGCACAAGCAATGAAAGAACAATAAACAACTGTGTTGCACCAAACTGAAAACTTTCTGCACAGCAGAAGAAATTATTACAAAACAGAAAGGCAACCTATGGAATGGAAGGAAATATTTGCAAACTACAGATCTGATAAAGAGTTAATATTCAAAATATATAGAACCCTTAAAACTCAATAGCAAAACAAATAAATAAAAAACAAATAATCCAATTAACATATGGATAAAGGACCTGATAAACATTTTTTTTCCAAAGAAAATATTTAAATGACCAACAGGTACATGAAAAGATGCTCAAAACCAGCTAATAACCTGGGAAGTTCAAATTAAAACCACAATGAAATAGCATCTCACATTTGTTAAACTGGCTATTATAAAAAAGAGAAGTAATAACAAATACTGGCAAAGATGTGGAGAAAAGGGAACCCTCTTACATTGTTGATGGGAATGTAAATTGGCAAAGCCACTATGTAAAGTATATATATCTGAAGGAAATAACAGAGAGGAAATATATGCAACCTTATGTGCTTTATAGCACTGTTTACGCAGCGCAAACATGGAAACAAACTAAGTGTGTGTGTTTCGATGGATAAATGGATAAAGAAAATGTGATGTTATAGGTATATATAAAACAAAATGTTTTCAGCCTTACTAAAGGAGGAAATGCTGCCATTTGCCATAACATGGATAAACCTTGAAGGAATTATGCTAAATGAACTAAGGCAAAGAAAGACAATGGATACTAATTTTCAAATCACTTCTTTAATTCACTGAGTGATTTGGCATCTTGCTCTCTACCTATCCCCTGCTCACTCTAATGGAATGTCAACTACAGATTATGTCTGTTAAAGAACTAAAAATGCTGCAACCGTAATACTGACTGGGCAGTTGCTTCCTTTTATCACCACATCCATTTATTTAATTTCTCCTGTAAAAATCTTTTCCCTGTATTTTTTTAAGCTTGTCTCTTTACATGATTAAACTCCCTTACTGAATATTTTCAACAACATCACTTCTAATCCTTGTGTCTATCCTGTATACTCTTTAATTATGCAATACTACTCTCATAGTGTAATTTGTAGGGTTAGACTCTTTCTTTAACTATAGTGCTTTAAGAAGTTTTACATCATTTTCCACTGCCTGAAAATGAGGCTTAAGTACCTCAGTATGGGCATTCAAAGGTCCTTCTACATATTTTGTATATTGTCATTTCATAATTATTATTTTATACATTGTTTTTATATATTATTTTATTATTTGTTTATATTTATTATTTTTCTGAACTGCTTTCAATGTTTATTTTTCCTATAATATTACGGTTTTGTTGTATAAAATAAAATCTCAACTTCAGTTACCTACAATTATAAACATTAATTTCTCACATTTGAATCTGTACATTGACTTAGCATTCTAGGCTGCAGCTTTTTCAAGTCTGAGTATGTTCTGCATCTTCATATTCTTCCAACCTACAGGCAGCCACGGTATAGTCTTCTCATGGAGAGGTAGAAAGTGATTAAAAATTAGAGTGATTAAAAATATTTGATGTCTCTTAAGGCATAAGCATTCTTGTTGCATGCCCTATTTCATTAATCAAAGAGAGTCAATTGGTTGTCCATTCTCAAAGAATGAAGTTTTTTACTGCCTAAGATGAGGCCATAGCCAGTGTATTCATTAGGAAAGGGTGAAGAATCAAACAACAACAAAAAAACCCGCCATACACTTTTATATTTCTGTTTCATTGCCTATGCTATTCCCTCTAGCTCAATAATTTTCCATCACTACATCTGTAATCTCTTTATCGCTTAACATGCTGTTAAATATCATTTGCTGTGAAGATTTTTCCCTTTCAAGTACACAGACTAAATTTCCTTTTTTTTTTTTGCACCATAATTCTTTATACATGCTTCTCCTATAGCTGTTTTATTAAATCATTAAAGTGCAGAAAGACCATTATTATCCATTTACCTGACTTCTTCACTGAGCTCATAGAGGAGACTTTAGATTAGCAGAAACAAATTTTTTTAGGGGTCCATGGTATTTTTCACGCCAAAACTGTTGAAAGATTAGATAAATTTAACTTTATCTGAATGACCGGACAAGACTTGTGATCATATCTCTGAGGTATAAAAATTACTATAGATAAGGAAGTAACAGGAAAAATAGAAACTATTTTTTTTTCTATTATGAAACCCTAATTGATTATATTGTCACCTATGACTTTTAAAAATACATATTGGCTTTATATTAAACATAAAGGTGAAATCATATGCATTTGTATTTCTCTATCTGATTTACTCCACTCAGCACAGTATATCCAGGTTGATCTATGTTTTTGCATATGGCAAGATTTCTTTTTTTTTTTTTTAATGGCTGAGTTATATTCTATTATACATATGTACCACCTTTTCTTCTTTTTCCAGTCAACCATTGATAGACAGCCAGGTTGCTTCCATACATTGAAGATAATGCTGCAATGAACATATGGATGCATTATCTCTTCAAAGTAGTGTTTTGCATTTTTTGGATAAATACCCAGTAATATATTACCAAGTCCTTTTCATTTGTTTATTTATTTAGTCTCCTGTTACAAAGTCTACTTTGTCTAGTATAAATATTGCTACCCCAGCTCTTTCTTTTGTTCTTTCTGGGTTTCTATTTTCATGAAATTTTTTTTTCATCCCTTTACTTTCAGTCTGTGTGTGTCTTTCAATCTGAAGCAAGTGTCTTATAGGCAGCATATGTAAAAGCCTTGTTTTATCCATTCAGCCACCCTCTGTCTTTTGATTGGACCATTTAATCCATTTTCATTTAAAGTAATAGTTGATAGATACATAGTTATTGCCATTTTATTATTTATATTTTTTATTTTTTACTTCTTCTACTTAAAGAAGTCCCTTTAACATTTCTTGTAATACTGGTTTGGTGGTGATGAGGTTCTTCATCTTTTTCTTTTCTGGGAAGCTCTTTATCTGTCCTTTGACTCTAAATAATAGATTTGCTGGGTAGAGTTATCTTAGTTGTAGGTCGTTGCTTCTCATCGCTTTGAATATTTTGTGCCAATCTCTTTTAGCCTGCAAAGTTTCTGTAGAGAAACAAGCTAACAAAGCAGAAACAAACTTATAGACACAGAGAACATTTTGATGCATGCCAGACAAAAGAGAACTTGGGGAGTGGGTGAAAAAGGGGAAGAGATTAAGAAGTACAAATTGGTAGTTACAAAATAGTCATGGAGATTTAAAGTATATTGTAAGGAATATAGTCAATAATGTTGCAATAACTATGTATTATATGAAGTGTGTACAAAATTTATTGGGGTGATCACTTTGTAAGTTATATAAATATCTAATCACTATGTTATATATCTGAAACTAATATTGTATGTCAGAGTTCCCTGGTGATGTAGTGACTAGGCTTCAGTGCTGTAAACACTGTGGCCTGGGTTCGATTCTCAGCCAGGGAACTACCCACATAAAAAAAAATATATTGTATGTCAACTATAATTGAAAAGTAAAAATATATTAGTTAAAAATATATGTAGTGGATATAAGACCTGCTTTCAAATCATTATACCAATCTTTGAGAAAAAGACACATTGTGCAAATGAAAAAAAAAGAGAGATTTTATAATTGTGCAAGTTGCTCAAATACGAGTATAGATAAAGTACTGGACAGGAAAAGCTTTAAACCACAGGAGAGAGATATTCACTGAAGCTTGAGTTGAAACCACACCCCTATCTTTATTACTAAATAAGATAATTTCAACTTTTCTTATTTATCTTTAAAATTTATTTGGCTTTAAAATAAAGTCAGAAAGCAATCAAAATCAAGGAAGAGCTCTGAAATAAGGAATTTTTCACAAAGTTGTTCCAATTTATTAAAATACAGTAGTAGCATCTAGGTTGGTTTCCTTCAGAAAGATGATTGTATTTACGATATTGGGGATAAGGGATAAAAGTGAGATATTAGCATGTGGTGCAGCTACATTTATCACTGAGATCATCAACTGGGTCTGTAACTAAGATGAATAGTTAGATTCATGGGGAAAAAAACAAAACAAAGCCCAAAACCAAACTACTAAATTAGTATACTACATAAATTCATATATTGGTTTTTACTTTTTTTAATACATAATTGAATGTCATGCTTACAAACACTACACTCAAATTAAAGTGCTTTAAAAAAATAACAAAGCTTCCAGACATCTTTATTAGTAATAATGGTATTAAAAAGTACATGAGGTATTTTAAGTGTATTTTTTATTTTTTACATCATGTTTTACTACCTTTCCTAATAAGGGGACAATTTTTATATATTTTCTAGTTTTAAGTAATAAACAAAACAACATTTGTGTCATTTAAGCTATTTTACTTAAATTTTGAAACAGTAACTATGATTAAATAAAATAGATTATAGTCTGGCTACAAATCTACCAGTTAGTGAAATCAGTAAGAACCATGAAGTTACTGAATTTATAACTCTGACTTATAATTGGGCACAGGTGATTAGTTACTATTGTAAAGTATTGTATTAACTCATGAGAAAATAAATAAATTACAATTAGTTTTTGAGCTGGTTAAACTTTTACACATTATTTTTTTTATTTTATTTTGTTGTAAATGAAGCCTGTTATGATCTTTCTCTCTAACCTGAACACTTATATTATACTCTTAATCTTCAACATATTGTTTCCTACACAAATTTTAGAATAAATAGGGAGCAAAGAACTTTTCAGAATAAAATTTGGAACTCATCATAACTCAGTTCAAACCTCCTCCCACCCCCACCATTTCCTAAGACAAATAAAGGATAGTTAAAACCAAAAGCATCTCAATGAATGTAATTTTGTGGTTAGACATTTGCTATAATATTTACTCTTATGATCATCCTGTTTCATACACAAAAGTATCTAATTCAGTGAGAATTCACAGAAGAGTCTAACATGTTGCACATTCAAACACAAATGAAAAACAAAGGAGACACATGGTAAATAAGACAATTACATTGATCAGGATCTTGAAGTTTTACTGAACCTCACTCACATTCAAGTACTTCCTTATGGAATAAAATACATCAATAAAGAAACCACATAGTATTTCAAATTCATTACGGTTAAATGGAGTGAGAAAAATTTCCTTGTATTAGAAAAATAATATTAGTTATTTCTTCTTCACACATATTATTTCTGTAATGATACTTACTACTCCAGATACATGATTTGTATTTTACTTTAATAAGACTATACTTGTTATACAAACTCAGTTTTAGTTAGTCAAGATTTTACATAGCATATCTGTGTCAAATACATGTAGTTCATTTGAGCATATTATACACATCTGATCAATTTATCAAAAAAAAATCCTGTTGTTACTTTTACTTTAGATCTTTTGTTTGTCCTTTCCCTTTTCTTTCAGTGTTCTTATTTTTAGATTTATTCCTAAAATATTAACAACTTTAAAAAATATCACAGCATATACAGTTTAATGTTAATATTTATCAATATTAGAATGAATTAATACAACTGCCTAAGGGATATTTAAGTATAGTTTACCAAGAAGTATATAAATATATTACCCCAAAATAAAGTAAACCTTTATAATAATTTAGAGGCTAATCATTCCAAATGTTCTTAAATTATATAGAACTAAGCATTAAAAATATGAGATAAATTGCAGATATAGACTTCAGTAAATCAAAATATTTCTATTTATTATATTAATGGTTATTTAGACACTTATCTAATAAAGCCCTCTGCCTCTAATTTGCCTGCCTTTAAAGACCACAGGTACTTAATTGTGAAGCATCCTTAATTCTTGGATTTATGTCACTGCCTCAATTAGAATCGTGATGCTTCTAAATTTAATAACACATACTATGTCCTAAAATGCCTCAGCTTACTCTCTGCCTCCATCATGGCTATAGTGAGACCAAGCTACCAGTTTGAGCAAGATTTAATTTAGCCCATTAGAATGGGCTGGAGAAATAGTTTATAACACTGATTACCCCAGAATTCCCATCTTAAACAGCACAGCCAGTGGACTCAATGATTTCTCTTCATCCTTCCTCCTCCAGAGAAATCAGAGTCTCTGCTCAACTTGACTAAATGCCTCTTAGAATAGGACCTGGAGTGGATGGCCTTGCGGTCTTGTCAGCCATTGATCTTGCACATTGTGTCTGTACAAAACACCTAGATGTATTTCCCCAGAGTTCAACTGGGTGGAGATGCTTCCCCACACAGCACAACATAGTCAGGTGATAATCAGTGACAGTTTATGAGAATAACATGTAGTTTTAAGCCTTTGCTTATTTAATATTTAGAAAATTAATCTAATTTTTTTCTGCTGATAAGAATATTAAGTAAACAGAATAGTGTTTTCATGTATTTATCCAGAGAAATAAAAAGACAGATAAGCCAGATTATGCAATGACTCTTAGAATTTCTGATCAGGTATTGAATTCATCACTTCCATTCACTTTTTGTTGGTCAAAGCTAACAGGGGAAAGTCCCACTTCACTGGGCCTGGTATGAATTTTTCATCCACTACAAATCACATGGTAATTAGTCAGAAAATTTTGTATGATTATGCTTGAGTTCAAAGAACTGGAAATATTCTTGGAATAAGATAACTGGACATTTGTGAACACACCAAAAATTAATAATTCTTTGAGCTGGTGTCAGAAATGCTTTGTTAAAAATAGTAATTGGGAAGACAAGATGGCGACTGGAGAGGAGGTTCCTAAAACCTCTCCCTGAAAACACAATTGAACTGCAGTCCAGGAGCCAAGAAAGAGGACCCTGAGTGACAAATCAGCTGTTGAGAAATCCACAAATCACAAGTAAACACCTGAAGGCTGGCGAGAAGGGGGCGAGTCAGGGAGAGGGAAGGGAGCAGAGACAGACCACGTGGGATCAGGACGCGATCCCTGCTGACTACTCGGAGCTGCGCAATTTGGGGGAGGGGAGAGAGACTGGGGAACTGGGGACAGAAGGAGTTGGGGAGCCAGCCTCTGGAACTTTTGAGTGGAAGAAGAGCTGAGCAAGGACTCTGAACTGCAAAGATAACACCCCAGCTCTAAGCCCCCTGGAGACCTACACAGGGCTGCAGTTCCTGTTCCCAGCCTGCTGCAAAGGCGACCCTGCTGTCTCAGACCAGGCCCACAGCTTTGGACTTATGGAGCGGGCACTTCCTCGTGCACCCCAGGGTTCTGAAAGCAGTGTGACCCTGTAGACAGCCAGGTGCTGAATCAGGGCTGGGAAGAAAGACTGATTTGATTTGCTAGCGTTCACCCCAGCTAGCAAAAACAGCTTCCCTAGCAAAGGGCAGAAGGCAGAGCTTGGAAAGCCTTTTGTTGGCCTCTCCACAGGATATATGCGCATAGCCTCCAAACACAGTAGGAGATCAGAAACAAGAAACAAACAGCCCCCTCTCTCCCAAAACATGACCTTCAGTGCCACCTAGTGACCCTCAGTGCCCTACAGCAAGACACCACAAAAGCAATAATCTGGGCACTGAACATAAAGCCCTCATGTCAAAGAGGAAGAACCCAGTGGACAGGATGAATTCCTTAAAAACTAAAACTCCTCAGAAAGAACATGAAATTCACCTAGAAGATAGCATGTTACAACTGGAAGGGACTCACTTAAGTGATGGAGAATTTAAAGCAGCCTTTCTAAAGGCTGTGAGAGAAATGAAAACCTATTGGCAGAACACCATAGCTGAGATAAATAATATTAAAAAAGATATAAACGACATAAAAAAGGAACTCTGTGAACAAAAAGAACAATTTAACAAAGAAATTCAAAACATAAGAAAGATTGAGTCGGAAATATGAGAAATAAATAATACCATAAAAGAAGTGAGAAATGAAATAACTGCCATAGGAAACAGGACCAACCAGATGGAGGAAAGAATTAGTGATGTTGAAGACCAGAACATGGAAACAGCTCAGAAAGAGGAAGAGAGGGAATATAGAACCAAAAGGATTGAAAGAACTCTGCAAGAAATATCCGACTCCATGAGACAAAATAACATCAGGATAATAGGAATAGAAGAGGGGGCAGAGCAATCTACAGAGAGCATGCTCAAACAAATCGTAGATGAGAACTTTCCAAATCTATGGAAAGATCTGGAACCCCAAGTTCAAGAAGAAAACAGGTCCCCCAGATACCTGGACCCCAACAGATCTTCTCCAAGACACATGGTACTAAAGATGTCCAAAACTAAAGACAAAGAGACAATTCTCAAGCAGCCAGGGAAAAAAAGAACTATAACCTTTAGAGGAAAACCCATCAGGCTGGCATCAGATTTCTCAGCAGAAACTCTACAAGCCAGGAGAGAGTGGAACCCAATATTCAAAAATTTAAAAGAGAGAAACTTCCAGCCAAGAATAAATTATCCAGCAAAATTATCTTTCAGATATGAAGGTGGAATAAAGACCTTCTCAGACAAACA
>PVJL010017785.1:0-17476 GCA_004026885.1 Lyroderma lyra
TATCCTATCCTTTCCCTCTGAGACTGTGTTTGTCCTTACAGCTGAGGTGTGTTTCTTGGAGACAGCATATGGATGCATTCTGTTTTTTAATCCAGTGTGCTACTCTGTGTCTTTTTATTGGTGAGTTCAGTCCATTAACATTTAGAGTGATGATCGATATGTGAGGACTTCCTGTGGCCATTACTTCTTTCTTTGTTTTTGTTTGTTTGCTTGTTTGTTTGTTTTTGTTTCTTTCTTGTTGCCCCAACTTTGTTCCATTTTTTCTGATGTTTTGTTTCATGCTGAAGAGTCTCCTTCAGTATTTCTTGGAGTGCTGGCCTTGTGCTGGCAAATTCCCTCAGCTTCTGTTTGTCTGAGAAGGTCTTTATTCCGCCTTCATATCTGAAAGATAATTTTGCTGGATAATTTATTCTTGGCTGGAAGTTTCTCTCTTTTAAATTTTTGAATATTGGATTCCACTCTCTCCTGGCTTGTAGAGTTTCTGCTGAGAAATCTGATGCCAGCCTGATGCGTTTTCCTCTAAAGGTTATAGTTCTTTTTTCCCTGTCTGCCTTGAGAATTGTCTTTGTCTTTAGTTTTGGGCACTTTAGTACCATGTATCTTGGAGAAGATCTGTTGGGGTCCAGGTGTCTGGAGACCTGTTTTCTTCTTGAACTTGTGTTTCCAGATCTTTCCATAGGTTTGGAAAGTTCTCATTTGTGATTTGTTTGAGTATGCTCTGTGTAGTTTGCTCTGCCCACTCTTCTATTCCTATTATCCTGATGTTGTTTTGTCTCATGGAGTTGGATATTTCTTGCAGAGTTCTTTCAAACTTTTTGATTCTATATTCCCTCTCTTCCTCTTTCTGAGCTGTTTCCATGTTCTGATCTTCAATATCACTAATTCTTTCCTCTATCTGACTGGTCCTGTTTCCTATGGCAGTTTTTTCATTTTTCACTTCTTTTGTTGTAGTATTTATTTCTCGCATTTCCATCTCAGTCTTTCTTATGTTTTAAATTTCTTTGTTAAATTTTTCTTTTTGTTCACAGAGATCCTTTTTTATGTCGTTTATATCCTTTTATATTATTTTTCTCAGCTATGGTATTCTGCCAATAGGTTTTCATTTCTCTCACAGCCTTTAGAATGGCTGCTTTAAATTCTCCATCACTTAAATCCGACCCTTCCAGTTGTAACAAGCTGTCTTCTGGGTAAATTTCATGTTCCTTCTGAGGAGTTTTAGTTTTTAAGGAATTCATCCTGTTAGCTGGGTTCTTCCTCTTTGACATGTGGGCTTTATGTTCAGTGCCCAGATTATTGCTTTTGTGGTGTCTTGCTGTGGGGGAGACACTAGGTGGCACTGGGGGTCAAGTTTTGGGGGAGAAGGGGCTGTTTGTTTCTTGTTTCTGATCTCCTACTGTGTTTGGAGGCTATGCGCATATATCCTGGGGAGAGGCCAACAAAAGGCGTTCGAAAGGCAGCTCTGCCTTCTGCCCTTTGCTGGGGAAGCTGTTTCGAGGCTTGTTTCTGCTGGCTGGGGTGAATGCTATCAATTCTGTCTTTCTTCCCAGCCCTGATTCAGCATCTGGCAGTCTACGGGCTCACACTGCTTTCAGAACCTTGGGGTGCACGAGGAGGTGCCTGCTCCATAAGTGCAAAGCTGTGGGCCTGGCCTGAGACAGCAGGGTCGCCTTTGCAGTGGGCTGGGAACAGGAACTGCAGCCCTGTGTAGTTCTGCTGGGAGCTTAGAGCTGGGGTGTCATCTTTGCAGTTCAGAGTCCTCGCTCAGCCCTTCTACCACTCAAAAGTTTCAGAGACTGGCTCCCAAACTCAGTCCCCAACTCCCCAGTCTCTCTCCCCTCTCCCTGACTCGCCCCCTTCTCGCCAACCTTCAGGTGTTTACTTGCGATTTGTGGATTTCTCAACAGCCGTTTTGTCACTCAGGGTCCTCTTTCTTGGCTCCTGGATGGCCGTTCAATTGTGTTTTCTGGGAGAGGCTTTAGGGACATCCTCTCCAGTCGCCATCTTGTCTTTTTCCCCCCCTTGAGAAAATTTGAGGCTCCTAGGTGCACCTTATAGTGCAGAAAATATGGTAATTTGTTGAAAAGACTATCCTTCCTCTATTGAATTGTTTTACACCTTTGTCAAATACCAGTAGTTTGTTTTAAATATCCTTATCAAAATTCTGGTAGGGATTTTGTTAAACCTGTATATCAATTTGGAGAGAAGTGACTTATTCACTATATCGAAACTTCCATAAATGTGTGAATCTAGTATATTTCTCCATTTCTTTACATCTTATTTTGATCTATTTTATTAACATTTTGTACTTTTCAGTACAGCTTTTATTTTAGGTTTATTTTGAAGAATTTAATTTTTTAAAATACCCATTTCTACCTGTTCATTGCTAGTATACAGAAATACAATGGGTATTTGGGTATTGACTTTGTCTGTGTTAATGTATGTATTCAGTGCTGTAAATCTTTTTCTTGCTACTGCTTTAGCTCTATGCCATAAATTTTAATATGTTGTATATTAATTTCCATTCAGTTCTATGTATTTTTTTACTTTCCTAGAATTTTCCTCTTTGACTAATATATTACTTAGAAGTGTGTTATTTAGGTTTTGATGATATCTCTGTTATACTTCTGTTATTGATTTCTAGCTTTATTCCATTGTGGTCAGAGAATGTGGTCTTCATGATTGTAATACATTAAATTTGTTGCAGTTGGTTTTATGGCCCATAATATGGTTTATCTTGGTATATATTTCTTGGGTGTTTGAAAATAATGTGTTTTCTGTTCTTTTTGGGTGAAGTGTTCTATAAATGTCAATTTGATTCTGTCGGTTAATGGAGTAATTGAGTTCTTCAAAGCCCTCTTTGACTCTCTGTTGAGCAATATATCAATTCCAGAGAGAGACGTGTTCAAATTTTTAACAGTAATTGTGGATTTGTCTGTTTTTCCTTTTAGTTAAGCTCACATAGTTTGCCTCTGTGTTTCTTGGTTCACACACATTTAGGATTATTATGTCTTCTTAATGGGTTAACCTTTATTATTATTATGTGATGTCTCTGTCTCTGATAATTTTCTTTGCTCTGAAAGTCACTTTATCTGACATTAATAGAGCCATCCTTGCTGTCTTTCAATTAGTGTCTACAAGGTATATAAACTTTCATTTTTTAACTTTTAAATTATGTATGTCATTAAATTTGAAGTGGGTTTCTTGTAGGTAACAAATTTTGGGGTCACATTTTAATCCACTCTTACCAATCTCTGACTTGTAACTGGTGTATTTGGACTATTTACATTTATTGTGCTTACTGATATGTTAAGGCTTAAGGCTGACATTTTATATATTTTTTCTGTTTATTCTTTGATTTATATTTCTGTTTCTCTTTTTTTAATTTTTGTGGACTACTAATACTTTTTTAAGAATTTTATTTTCACTTGTGAATAGTGTTTTTCAGTGTGCCACATTTATAACTTATTTAGTGGTTGCTTTAGATATTATATTGCAGGTATATACCTATAAAATTCTACTGATACTGATATTTTAGCAGTTTGAATGAAGTGTGTCAATGTTATTTATTTTACATCTGTGTATTTCCCCCCATTTATAATTGTCTTAAAAATTTTCTTTAAACACATTGAATGCCATACTAGACAATTTTTGCTTTTAGTAATAAATATAATTAAGAAAATGCAAGAAAAAATTATATTGTATTTACCCATATTTTTGCTCTTACATTTTCTTTTGTCTGTCTTGATGGTCCACGACTGGTATTTTTTTCAAATGATTTTTTTTCCTGTTTTGAGAATCTTTTTTTTTTTCAAGGTAGATCTGTTGGTGATGAATTCTTTAACCTTTCTTCATCTGAAAGTATCTGAATTCCCCCTTTATTCTTGAAGAATATTTTTACTAGATATGGAATTATGGGTTGATAACTCTTTTCTTTAAATACTTGAAAAATATCGTCTCACTTTTTTCTGCTCCCCAATTCCGTCATTTCAATTGTTTTTCCCCTGTTGATAGTGTGCCATTTCTCTGTGGCTGCTTTTAAGGTTTTTATGTTTAGTTTTGTTTTTAGTTATCAAAAGTTTGCGTATATTATGTCTTAACATGGATTTCTGTGGTTTTATACCAGTAGGAGATTATTCACTTTTTTTATCTGTGGATTTATGCTTTTTGCCAAGTTTAGGAAGTATTCAGTTATTATTTATTTGAATACTTTTTCATCCCCATCCTCTTTCTAATGCCATTCTGGGATTCTGATGACATAAATATTAGATCTTTTGTTACAATCCTACATGTCCCTGGGACTCTGTTCAATTTTATAAGCCTATTTTTTTCTCTTTGTTTTTCAGATTTGATAACTTTCATTGTTATATCTTCAAGTTCATTGATGTTTTCTTTTTTCCTGTACATTCTGTGGTTGATCCTACTACTGAGCTTTTTACCTTGGCCATTGTATTCTATAGTTCTAAACTTTTAATTTTGTTCTTCTTTATATTTTACATGTCTATTCTAAGATTTTCTATTTTTTAAATTTGTTACTTTTTATATTTGGTCATTAAGTTATTTTTATACTGTTGCTTTAAATCTTTGCCAGATCATTCTAACATCTGTGTCATCTTGCTGTTGATATCTAGTGATTGTCTTTTCTCATTTAATATGAGATCTTTCTGACATTTTTTATGAAAAATGATAATTTTATTTCAATGTAAATATTTTGACTATAACAGAATTTAAGATATTATTGAAATCCTGCATTTTGAGAGGGCTCCTCTATCACCACTCCAGTGGAGAAAAAGGGATAGTACCTTGTTACTCCCAGGTTGTAGTGAAAATCTAGGTTCTTCACTTCGCCTCTGTTGGGACAGATGGGACTTCTTAGTATTGCTAGGTAGGAGTGGGAGTTTAGGTCGTCCTCTAGACCTCTGCTAATATAACCTTGGGACCTTGACATATGAGGGGGGATGCCCCCCAAAAACAGAATTATCTTCTGGAAGGTGAATTCCTTTTAGTACAGGCTTTCCCTACTAGGTGAGTATTTTAGGAACCCATCTGCATCAGTGTACCAGTCAGTGGTGTTGTGAGAGGCTATGTTGAGCTTCAGTGAATTTTTTTGGAGATCCTTTCAATGTGTTTGCCCATTTCATGATAGGTGATTTACATGAGCAACATGAATTATGACAACATACCTGCCTACACCAGCTGAGTGTTCAGCAGTTTTTGATAAAAAAAAACAAAACAGCATGACCTCCATGCTGCATCCACCCTATTCACCTGATCTCACTCCTAGTGACTTTTTTTTGGTTTGTTTGTTTCCCAGAATGAAAAAAGTTCTCAAAGGGAAAAGTTTTGCCAATGTGGAAAAGGTAAAATAAAAACAGCAGAAGCACTAAAAGGCATTAAAATTGGTGAGTTCAAAAACTGCTTGAAATAGTGGAAAAATCATCTCAACAGGTTTATTGCAACAGGTTTTTTGAAAGTGATTGAAGTTTAAACATGTATGAATAAATATACAATTTTTTATTTGGTCTCCCTTATACTTTCATTTCTTTGTGTATTAAAAATGATAGATCTAAAGGTATTTTCCTGTCAGTAATCAAATCACAAACCAAGAAGGAAACTATGTTTTTAGAACAGATAACTATTTGGGTTGATTCTTTCTCGAGAAGATAGAATTATTGACAGATAAAACCTTTGCAAATGTAAGACCAGCAGTCATTTAGGTATAGGAAAGGTTCTCTTTACAGATAAGTTTGCCAATTGTTTTAGTTTGGTTTCACCTAAAGCAGATCTTGAGAGAAGTACAAGTTTGTTTGGAGGTGATCCCTGGAAACATCAGTAGGAAGGAGAGTGAGGATAGAAGGGCTGTAAGGAGAGAGAGTCAGTAAAGAGTGCCATGTGAAGCAAATAACCAGTATGGACATTCAGAGCTCAGTTCTGCTGGGGTGCTGTGGGCACCAGTATAGGACACATATCTTGGAGTGCAGTGAAGCCAGGGGCTTTATGCATTAGTTCCTGTCAATCTCTGTTCAAGGGCTGACTTGGGGGGTGGGGGCAGTGGCACGGGGTATTAATTCTTCGATGCTAAGAGGACTCTAGCTGCCAGAGAAAGAACCCAGGCATAGACATGAAATGATGGCAGTTGGAAGTCAGGCTGGTGCACTATGATAACCAGAACTGATGACATACGAGCAGAGCACCAACACTTTGAATAACACTAACCAAGTGAGTACTTAGAAGGTACCTATAATACTCCATTGAACATTTTGGTACACAATTTAAAAATACCAGGATTAGAAAAAAAATGCTTCTTTATCTGGAGCCCTTTCTCCGTGCTATTTGCTTCTTTACATGTTCTAGAAATACTGTTCAGAAAGAGTGCTTATCTTCTCTGGGTCTTGTTTCAGCATCTTCACTATTCTTTTTGAGGACTTCCCTATTTTAATATTGAAGAGCAGTCCCCAGTGCTATTGAGCAATCCTACATCTCGACTCTCTAGTTCAGCACTAAAGAAATCCACAATAAGATGTTAGCAATTGATTGTGGTACATCTCCAGGCTGAGTTACACTCTAAGAGGGGAATGAATGAGTGTCTAATGGGCAATTTCAGGCACCTGAGCCTCTGAGTAGCTGCCTATTGTAGGATGAGACAAAAATGCCAGCTTTGATTTTCTTTGACCTTGATAACACACAACTGCCAATGATTCATCTCCTACAGCTGTTCAGGAGCCAGCTCACATCTGGGTTTGGCTTAAAGAAAAGTGGCAGCCCTTTGCATATTGGATTTGGCAAGTGAGCCATGTGGATGGATAAATTAAGACCTGGTGTTTTAATGCAGATACCTGGGAGGCAGACGTCTGTCATTTCCTGAGCCCCAGTGCTTTTGGGGAAAAAAATCACATCCGAGTTCTTCTTATGTCAAGAAATTGGAAATAATATTCAGCTACCACAATAGGGCATTGTAAGAATCAATTGAAAATATAATTGTTTAATTTTCCTGCAATCACATAGGATGCTTTTCTTGCTGGAGACCCTATGATGCCTTTTAAAAGGTAAGTGTCATTCTTGCTCCTTGATTGCTGCAAGCCTTAGAAAAATGTAAAAATATAAAGAAGCCAATTTAAATGTATTTAGGAGACTGTGTTCTCTATTTTCTGAAGGATAATGGCAATTTCACCTTTTCTTTATGTTTTATCTTGGCTTGAAATGTAAAAATATGGAACCAAACAATGAAAACCTTTTTAAATGCCTTAAGTGTGCCTGTCAAAATACTAACGTGGTTAGAAACATCCCACATAAGAATTCTGAAATTTATTTCAGGGCAACTTTTCCTTTTAAATTATCTTTCTCTGCCACCTCTAGTGGCAGTCAAAGATGACATTGCTTTTGACTTAAGAAATAGGATTCAAAGTCAGTTTGAAACCAGGCCATGTCTTCCCCAAAACTTGGCTTGCCTTAAAAGAAAATATTTTTGGGTAAACACCAAGCATTTTGTTTAATATTCTTTTAATGTCTGACCAAGAATTATTACAAACAAAAATTTGATTTTAAGTATATACCTCCTACAACCAAGAGTTCAGCAAACTATGTTTTTATTTAGTACTTGTATTAGAGTCCTAAGGCTACATAACAAATTACCACAAACATGGTGGCTTACAAAAAGAGAAATTTATCCTTTCCAAGTTCTGGAGGCTAGAAGCCTGAAATCAATGTTTTGGTAGGAACAAAGGTATGAATCCTTCCTCATCTCTTTCAGCTTCTAGTGGTTCCAGGTACTTCTTGCTTTATGGCTATATCACTCCAATCTCCTCCATCTTTGTCTTCACACAGCCTGCTTCTCTACGTATCTCCTTTGTGACACTAGTCATTGGGTTTAGGGCCCACCCTAATATTCCAGGATGGTCTCATCTTGAGATCCTTAATTTAATTACATCTGCAAAGACCCTTTTTCCAAACAAGGTCACACTAATAGATTCTGAGGGTTAGGACTTGGACATATATTTTCAGGAACCACTATTCAATCCAATACTCTAACATCTCTTTTTCTTTTTTTTTAAAAGATGTATTTCACAGGATTAAAATCTTAGTAAAATAAAGACTATATCAGAAAACAAAGCATCTTTTCATTTTTTATTCATATTTTCTCTTTCCAGCATTTCCTTTTTTGAGAAGACAATATTATTTAAAGGATTACGAGTTCACCTAAACATTTACAAATCCTGCTAAAGGTTTCCAAATGCCTGCCATTCTCTGCTTATACAAAAGAAAACAAAACAAACAAAAAACAGACAAAAACAAAAACAAAACAAAAAATGAAACATTCTTTTTGAGGCAGGGAACAGAGCTTCAAGGATTGAATTATTTCATATTCAGTTAACTTCATGACCTCAAAGCTTAGAGACTTCTGGTCACCTCCCTCAGACCAGTCAGGAGGAAGGTCAAAGTCATGTGACCACTCCTCTCAGCCTCTGCAAGGAAGTGTGGGTAGTACAGTAAGCAAAGGTGCTGAACAGACAAAAGTAGGAGCTACCTCAATTTCTAAAAACAATTTTCAGTTAGGAATTCTAATGGAAGGGAGTGAGTGAGTCAGTTGCCATGGAAAGAGTGAGGATTATTTCCTTAGCTGATCCCAAACCAAACTTTTAAAGAGCTGCTCCTTTTTTTCCCATGTGCTAGGGCCCTGTTTCATTGGCATGTCTATACAGCTTGACAAGATATTTCTTTTTGTGACCATGGACTCCCCAGGCCACACCAGGGTTGTTATTACTTCATGCTCAAATGGAATAATGCTGCTGCCATGTGTACAAATGAATTTTTGATGACAGCTTCCCATGTAGCTTGCTTATTGAGAGAGAATTCAGCTGTGGAACTGAAATAATTTTCTGATCTATTTGACTGTGAATGTAGGAGCTGCATTCTGGTTGCATACTTCTATATCTTGTGTGCTTTCCGAGGGAGAGCCAGCATCCCCAGTAGTGGTCAAATTTCAGGAGTCACACTTATCTCTTCTATTTACAATTCTTGAAGATTAGTTTAATTTGATTTCTTACTGGTTCTGTTAACAATGAGCAAAAGTTTGAGGTCAGTCTTTGGCAGTTCTGGATCAACTCCTGTACCTGGTGACAGTGGTAGAGGAGTAATTTTTTGTGCAGTAGACAAATACCTTAAAAAGATGTCTCTTTTATGCCACTACCCCTTGTTATCTGTGCTTATAAATATTATTTTTTCAAGTACATGAAAGTACTATTTTAATACCTAAGAGAAAAATTCAGCCTGAGATGTTTGAAAGCTGAATTGTTAAAAACTTAATAGATTATGATACTTTTACCTCTGAAATATTTGTGTAATGAATATGTTAGGATTATTAATATCACATTTTTTTATAATCATGTGTTCACATACTGTTTCTTCAGCTGCTAAGAAGTTTTGTAAGAGTAGGATCATGTCTTAATAATCTGTCTTCAGTTTCTGGCACAAAAGCAAAATTAACTCTGCTAAGTTTGTTATGCTAGATCACTCTGCCCAAAAAACTTTCTGCAAAGATTGAGATGTTCTATATCTGTGCTACCTGACACAGTAGACATTAAGATGGTATTGAATACCTGGGAAGTGGCTAGTATGATTAAAAACTAAATACTTAATACCATTTATTTTTAATTAATATAAATTTAAATTTAAATGGGCACATGTAAACCAAGCATGATAGAGGGTATTAATGAATAATAAAAATCATTAGAAAAAAATTTGTTTTTAAACTTTGTGGCAGAAATTATAGGTTTTTAATCCCAAACTAGTTGCCATAGTACCCTACTTGCTTTTTTCTTGCTAATTCCAAATTTGTTCAGGCATCAGAAGGTACTGTGCTTCCAGGGCTCTCCTCCAGCCGCAAGGATGCAAATCTTAATTGATCTAATCCAGATGTCTTAATTTTGGCAGCACAATAGAATCACTTGTGAGACCTTTACACACCTGAAAGGTCAGAACTCACATTAGATCAATAAAATAAAAGTCACTGAGGATGAGACTCAAGCATTAGAATTATGTAAAACTCCCCAGATGTAATGGGTAATTTTATGTCAATTTGCAGGGTGTATTTTGGATGAGATTAACTAAATTGATGAACTTTGAATAAGCAGATTGCCCTTCCTACTGTGAGTGGACCTCATTTAATCAGTTGAAGATCTGAATAGAAACAAAGACTGGCCTCTTTTCTTGGTGTTTCATTAATTTATTTTGTAGTAATATTCTCTATTTTTTATGTATATTCTCTATATATTTTCTTTATATTTACCATTGCAAGTACATAAAATATTTTAAAGTTATAATATAATTTTAAACTGGTAACTTAATTTCAGTCATATGCCAAATCTGGTTTTTTACAAGTACACATCAATTTATGTTTTTGATTTCACAAATTATATTTTTATATATTGTATACGAATCTACAGAGATTTATAGTTTGATTATTTTTGTCATTTACATTCTATACAAAATTTTAAAATTAATATATGCACCAAAATTCCAAAAATACAGATTATTACATTTGAGAACTTTATATTTTTGTATGACTTCATGTTTCAGTCTAATGTCCTTTATTACACTGTAAATGACTTTTTTCAGCATTTCTTGTAGAGATATAAGTGTAGTGATAATGAACTCCCTCAGCTTTTGTTTATCTTGGAAAGTCTTAATGTCTCCTTTATTTTTGAAGGGGTGTTTCATCTGATATAGTATTTTTGGTTGACAATTTTTTCCCTTTCAGCCCTTTGAATATATCATCCCATCCCTACTGGTTTGCAAGATTTCTGAGAAATTCTCTTATAATTTCATAGAAGCTCTCTTATTTATAATGTGTGTTTTTTGTTTTTTTTTTTTTAGCTGCTGCTGCTGCTGCTGCTTTCAAGATTCTCTTATGAAAGTTTGATGTATAATGTGCTCGTCTGGGCCTTTTTAGGTTGATCCTATATGTAGATATTTGAGATTTTCAAATTAGTATGTCCATTGTTTACCTTAGATTTAGAAAAAATTTGGTTATTTATTTAAATAAACTCTCTCCTTTTTCTTTTTTTTAGCACTATTTTCCTTCTGAAATACCAAAAATGTATATTATTTTTTGCTTGATGGTTTCCCTGAAGACCCTCATATTCTCTTCATTTTTCTTCATTGTTTTTCTTTAAGCTTCTCTGAGTTTATGATTTCAAATTACCTGCTTTCAACTTTGCTGACGTTTTTCACCCAATCAAGTCTGCTGTTAAAACTCTGTAGAGAATGTCTCACTTCAGTTATTGTATATTTTAGCTCCAGAATTTCCATTTTTTATAGTTTTAATGTCTGTTGATATTCTCATTTTATTCATGCATCACTTTCTTGATTTTATTTTGTTACCAATCTATTTTTCATTTACACTCATTGCTATCTTTAAGATAATTATTTAAAATTCTTTGTGAGGCAGCTCATACATCTTTGCTTCTATAGACTTGATTTCTATAATTTTATTTTGTTTCTATGATTGGACTATGTTTTCTTATGTCTTTGTATGCCTTGTTATTTATTTATTTATTTATTTAGATTTGGGCTTTTGAAAACAACCACCTCTCTTAGTTTTTATGAACTGGGGAAGTAAAGGAACAGCTTCCAACCTATACTAGTGGTCAGTCAGTCCTCTGAGTCAGGTGAGACAGAAACCAGTCCCTCATGTTGCTGCCACCAGACAAGCCAGAACAATGGAAGCAGAATTTATTTTTTAAATTTCCATCCTGAGGAAGGTGCCCCAATGTGGGAGGTTTTCTCCTGCTAACCCAGTAGTGGGAGGAGTATGGTAAATTTTCTTATCCTTTTTAATGAAAATTCTCCTTTATTTTAAATTGGCCTGAATGCTATAGCTTTTCAGTTGATCTTTAGAGATCTTACAAAGACATTTTCATCCATAGATTTTCATTCACTTGGTGTCTATATGGGGAAAATGAGGGCCTGAAGCATCCTAGTCAACCAGCTCGCTGACCACTAATTTTAAAAATGTTTCTATACTATTATCTTTTCCAGAATGTCATATAGTTAAAATGATATATTATGCAACCTTTTCAGATAGCTTCTTGTACTTAGTAATATGCATTTAATTTCCTTCCTTCCTTCCTTCCTTCCTTCCTTCCTTTTCTTTCTTTCTTTCTTTCTTTCTTTCTTTCTTTCTCTCTCTCTTTCTTTCTTTCTTTCTTTCTTTCTTTCTTTCTTTCTTCTTTCCTTTTTATGGCTAAATAATATTCCATTGTATGACTGCACCACAACTTGTTTATTCATTAAGCTATTGAAGAGAATTTTAGTTATTTTATAGTTTATGCAATTATAAATAAAGCTGCTATAAACATCCATGTGCAAGTTTTGTGTGGACATAAATTTTAATTTATTTTGGTGAATACTTAGTAGTAAGATCACTGAATCCTATGGTAAGAGTGTCCATAGTTTTGTAACAAACTGCAAAAATGCCTTCCAAAGAGGTTATATTTTTGCATTTCCACCAGCAAGGAATAAGCATACCTGTTTCTTCACATTCTTGCCAGTATTTGATGTTCTCAGTGTTTTGGATTTTAGCTGTTCTAATAGGTTACGTGGTAGTTTCTCATTGTTATAATTTGTAATTTCCTGATAACATATGATGTTGAATATCATTTCATATACTATTTGCCATCTGTATAGCTTCTTTGCTGATGAGTCTGTTCAAATCTTTTGCCCATTTTAATTGGGTTGTTTGTTTTTATTGTTGAGATATAGGGGGGGGTTGTATATTTTAGATGCAGGTTATTTATCAGATATATATTTTGCCAAGATTCTCTTCAAGTCTGTAACTTGTCTTTTCATTCCCTTTAACAATGTCCTTCAGAAAGCCAACGTTTTTCATTTTAATAAAATGCAATATATCAAATTTTCTTTATGGATTGTCCTTTTGGTATTGTGTAATATCATCATTAATTTTGGACAATTCTCAGCCATTATTAAGTCAACTATTTCTTCTGTTCCTTTCTTTTTTCTTCTGATATTCCTATTACTCACATGCCATTCATTTTGTAATTGTTTTTCAATTCTTGGATATTCTGTTCTCTTTATTTTATCCTTTTTTTCCTCTTTACTTTTCAGATTGCAAAATTTTCTACTAATATATCTGTAAGCTCATTGATTCTTTTGTAAGCCACATCCAAATTATAAACCCATTAAGATAATCTTTCATTTTAATATAGTGTCTTTGATTTTTTTCTGAGTCTTCCTAAATTTCTATATCTGTGTTTATACTATTTTTCTGTTATCACATGTTTTCTACTCTACTCTTTTCCATTTAATTCTTAGCATGTCAATCTTAGTTACTTTAAATTTCCAGTCTGATAATTCCAAAATTTCTGGCATACTTGAGTCTGACTGTGACATCTACTCTGTGTCTGCAAGCTGTGGGTTTTGCCTGTTAGCATACTTTGCAATTTTTTGTTGAATTTGAGAAATGATACACCAGATAAAAGAAATTGAGATAAATAGTCCTTTAGTGTGAAGGTTTTTGTTATCTGGCTAGGAATTTAGTTGTTTTTACTGTTTGCGCTAGCTATGATGTCAGTGGCTAAAATTTCCTTTAGTGTTTTTGTTTTTATCTTTCCTATTGTCTTTTGGTTCTCCTGGAGACTTTTTCTTAAATAAGGTCTGAGCCTTGCACTTCTTTTAGCTTTAACCTCTGTTATTATTCAAGAGCTCCACTATTTTGATTTTGTTAAACTAATATTAAGTGGAGCACAGTTGCTAGATGGTGAGTTGTGATTCAAGAACAGACCCCAGAGAAATTGAAATAGAGTTTATTACTTGCAGTTCTTGGAGCAAGTAAATGGCATGTCGCAAAAGGCTACACAGGGGTTTCAAGATGGAGTATAGACAAGAGAACGAGGGATGACCTGGGACACATGCTTTTGTGTGGGTCCATGTGTAGAGTTATTTGGGATTCCCAAATAAATATTTGGTCTATCTATCTATCTATCTATCTACCTATATTTTTTTGGTAAATCCCATGGGGTTTTATTTAAAGAGTGTCATAGGCATATAGGTACTGAGAGAAAGGGGAGACTGTTGATTACAAGGGCTGTTGGGGAAGTTATATCAGGGACTTACATTTACTTGTGACTCTGTGGGCTGCTATCTAGGCCACATACTTGTGTGAAGGAACTAGTGTCAGTTCAAGGTCCCTGTAGGCTGCTTGGCCAAACAAAATGGATGTCAAGGCAGCAATACCATAGAGCAACTGAGCTGATCTCTTGACACTTACAGATATTCTATAGGTGTCCAGAAGAGAAAGCGCATTCTGTATTGCTATGATTAGCTCTCAGTATTTTAGTGAGCTGTGCCAGTGAGCTGTGATCTTCATGAATGCTTTTCAGCTCCCTCTCCCACTTAGGTGAGACAGAAAATCTGGAATAGGATTGGATTTGAGTATCCTTTCCCTTAGGCTCAAGTAAAACTGAAGTAAGTTAGGATCTGGTAAAATAGTTTTCCTGAGGCCAGCCTTTATTAAGGATAGCAAATCTCTGGGTGTAGTCCAAAATAGTTACTTTTCCCCTTCTCTTGCCATAAGAAAGGAATTTTTCCTCTTCTTCTCATTGTGAGAACTTGATGAGGATTCTGGAGCTAAAGATGACAAGTATAATGTGTCCTCCATACTTATTTCTCAAGCTTGTCTACACTTAGTCTCTAGTAATTTATCAATTATGGTTTAAGTTTTTCCATCTGTTTGTGGCTCTATGAGCTTCTGCTCCCAATAAGCTGTGATTACCTGTATTTGCTTGTGTGTCTGTCCAGTTTTGGAGGTGGTATTTTGCTTTATGATCTCAAATCTTTAGTGAATCTAAAAAGAGTGGTTGATTTTTAGTTTGTAGCTTGTTGTTGTTTTTTGAACAGGAGTTGTAACTTTCAAGCTCTTTATACGACGGACTGGACATTGAGAGCCCCTTTGCCTTTTTTGATTGCTGATATCTTAAGTTTTTCTGTAAGGATTTTAAGAAGGAGAAGTTCTTTGCTAGCTTAAGAAGAGCCAAGCCTAACCTAGAAAGAGGGAGTTTGAAGAGAGAGTCAGGTGTAAAGATCTGACATAGATTTTTGCTTCCTCAGGTAGCCACCCAGTATGACACATACCACCTTTATTTCTATACCTAGATGGTTCTCAGTTTGATCACTGATATTGTAATTACTATATTGTTCATTGCTTCCCTCATGGTTCATCATCATTGCCTTAACAACTTTCATTTCAGTATATAAACTTAAAATTTTATGAAGAAATCCTAGCTGATTTTCTGTGGAGGAGACTATTAAATCTTATAACACTTGAAGTTCTAGTTTTTTTTTACTTAATAGCTCTGTGTTCATGGGTCAATAGTTTAATGAGTTACTGCTTGTTTTGGGAGCAGTGTCTTGTGATAGATTAAAAAGCTAGACCAAGAAAGTAGGAACCTAAATCTTTGCTGTCATTCTTACTTACTAGTCATATGTTTTGGGGCAAGTTTAAATTCTCTGGGCATAAGGAGGTTGAGCTCCATGTTTAACCAAAGCTTCCTTTCAGTCACCTACTCAGTGACTCTAAGTAGACTGGGAGAGGGCTAGGGACTTGGAAAATGAAAATATGATGGTACAACCCAGAAGAAGAAACAGAGATGGGAGGAAACAATTATAATATAGGAGAATAAAAATTGCCTGAAAAAAATGTGACTTAAATCTGCCTTAGAAATACTAAGCTAGAGAGAAGAAGGCAAGATGGCTACTGGAGAGGAGGTCCCTAAAGCCTCTCCCAGAAAACACAATTGAACTGCCACCCAGGAGCCAAAAAAGAGGACCCTGAGTGACAAAATGGCTGTTGAGAAATCCACAAATCGCAAGTAAACACCTGAAGGTTGGCGAGAAGGGGGAGAGGTGGGGAGAGGGAAGGGAGCAGAGACAGACTACAACAGAACACAATTACTGCTGACTATTTGGAGCGGCACAGTTCGGGGGAGGGGAGAGTTGGGCTTTGGACCTGCATGTTGGGGACGGAGTTTGGGAGCCAGCCTCTGGAACTTTTGAGTGATAGAAGGGCTGAGTGGGGACTCTGAACTGCAAAGATGACACCCCAGCTCTAAGCCACCTGGAGACCTACACAGGGCTGCAGTTCCTGTTCCCAGCCCACTGCAAAGGTGACCCCGGTGTCTCAGGCCAGGCCCACAGCTTTGGACTTATGGAGCGTGCATTTCCTCATGCACCCTAGGGTTCTGAAAGCAGTGTGAGCCTGTAGACTGCCAGATGCTGAATCAGGACTAGGAAGAAAGACTGATTTGATAGCATTCACCCGAGCCAGCAGAAACAAGCCTCAAAACAGCTTCCCCAGCAAAGGGCAGAAGGCAGAGCTGCCTTTGGAACGCCTTTTGTTGGCCTCTCCCCAGGATATATGCCCATAGCCTCCAAAGGCAGTAGGAGATCAGAAATAAGAAACAAACAGCCCCTTCTCCCCCAAAACTTGACCTCCAGTGCCACCTAGTGTTTGCCTTACAGCAAGACCCCACAAAAGCAATAATCTGGGCACTGAACAGAAAGCCCTCATGTCAACGAGGAAGAACCCAGCTAACAGGATGAATTCCTTAAAAACTAAAAGTCCTCAGAAAGAACATGAAATTTATGCAGAAGACAGCTTGTTACAACTGGAAGGGTTGGATTTAAGTGACAGAGAATTTAAAGCAGCCATTCTAGAGGGTGTGAGAGAAATGAAAACCTATTGGCAGAACACCATAGCTGAGATAAATAACATAAAAAAGGATATAAACGACATAAAAAAGGAACTCTGTGAACAAAAAGAACAATTTAACAAAGAAATTCAAAACATAAGAAATACTGAGACGGAAAAACGAGAAATAAATAATACGATAAAAGAAGTGAGAAATGAAATAACTTCCATAAGAAACAGGACCAACCAGATGGAGGAAAGAATTAGTGATATTGAAGATTAGAACATGGAAACAGCTCAGAAAGAGGATGAGAAGGAATATAGAACCAAAATGATTGAAAGAACTCTGCAAGAAATATATGACTCCATGAGACAAAACAACATCAGAATAATAGGAATAGAAGAGGGGGCAGAGCCATCTACAGAGAGCATACTCAAACAAATCGTAGATCGTGGAAAGATCTGGAACCCCAAGTTCAAGAAGAAAACAGGTCTCCCAGATACTTGGACCCTAACAGATCTTCTCCAAGACACATGGTACTAAAGATGACCAAAACTAAAGATAAAGGGACAATTCTCAAGGCAGCCAGGGAAAAAAGAAATATAATCTTTAGAGGAAAATGCATCAGGCTGGCATCAGATTTCTCAGCAGAAACTCTACAAGCCAGGAGAGAGTGGAACCCAATATTCAAAAATTTAAAAGAGAGAAATTTCCAGCCAAGAATAAATTATCCAGCAAAATTATCTTTCAGATATGAAGGCGGAATAAAGACCTTC